>CAUYQU010051734.1:0-50811 GCA_963574635.1 Cheracebus regulus | reverse complement strand
AGTTCTAG
This sequence comes from Cheracebus regulus, assembly GCA_963574635.1. Taxonomy (NCBI): domain Eukaryota; kingdom Metazoa; phylum Chordata; class Mammalia; order Primates; family Pitheciidae; genus Cheracebus; species Cheracebus regulus. The sequence goes on along the minus strand of CAUYQU010051734.1, from coordinate 50,803 downwards.
AATTACAGGTGTGAGCCACCGCGCCCAGCCTGGGATTTCCTAATTACCTTTTCTTACTAATTTTTAGCTTAATTATGATCATAGAAATACTTTGTATGATTTCCATTCCTTAAATTCTATTGCCAAGCATAGGTAAGTTGTTATAAATGCTCTTTACTTATAAAAAGGTGTATGACAGTTAGAAGGGCAATGTCTTTTATGTGCTTATTAGGTTAATTTGGTGGTATTTTTGGTCTCATCTAATATATCTAGTAGTGTAAAAAAATCTCAAACTGGCTTCTCTGAGATTATTGTGCCTGTTTTTTTCCCCAAATCTGAATCAGTGAGGCCATGTTGGTAGCTTGAAATCAGCCACTGTGGGAGAATTTACATTATAAAAAATGTGTGTAGGTGCATTCACAGTACTAATCACTGAGAACAGCTGTATTCCTACCAAGATCATGTATATTTCTATTTTCCTGACAGATACGTCAATTTCCATATTGTATATTTTGAAGTTATGTCATTCTAAGCTTAGAATTGTTACAGCTTATAGCTAAATTGAATGATACGCTACAATTGAACTATCCCTCTTTATCTTTAGAAATATATTTTCCTTAAAGTTTATTTTGACATTAGGATAGCAATATCAGGGGTTTTATGGTTAGATTTTCCATGAAATATTTCTTTTCATCTTTTGCTTTTCACTCTCTGTATCCTTAGATGTGTCTCTGGTAAACAAAATGTAATAGAAGCTCTATTTTTTATGTATTCTGACAATTCTATCTTATAGCTAGAATTGGAACATTTAGTTTAATTAAATTTAGTATTACCTGTTTCAGTTTAAATCTTCCACTTTATTAAATGATTTCTTTTTGCTTCATCTGTGCTATTTTGCCTCTTTTGAGAGTCGTTATGTTGTATAGTTTTATTTTTACTTTCTTCCAACCTATAAATGTTTAAAATTCACTTTCTTAAAAGTGAATATATTATACATACATATATATGTATATACAGACAAAGCAAATTGAGAGAATACTGTGTATATGTAAATTGATGTAGACAGACACAGAGAGAGAGAGAGAGAGAGAGAAAGGAGGGGGCATTATAATATTTAAGAAAATTTTAATTGTCCAGCTAATTTAAAAATAAAACAATAAAATGTACATAATAATTTTCAGAAAAGACAAAAAAGGTGAAGATAAAAAGACAGCATAGATGGAGCAAAGAAAAGTTGCTTAACAAAACAGAACACTTAAGCTGAAACATTTAAGTAATGATATTATTTGTAGATAAACTAAATATCCCATTTGTAAGACAAGATTATTAGATTGGTTAAAAGAGAAAACCTCAATTATATTCTGTCTACTACAGGCTTTATTGTTTATTGTTTTAAGTCTGTAACTAAGAACTCTCTATACTACCTGTAGTTATTTCTATTTTCTATTGTTTCTCTGAGTGTTGTTAATTTTTTTAATCTACCTGAATTTCGAAAATGTGAATGGTCCACTGGGCATGGAATTTGTAATATTGTTTGAACAGATATTTTTATTAATGTTATATTACTCCTTTAAAGAGGATTTGCCTCTGCTTCTGCCAGTCAGCCACAGGCAGCAGCCTCGCAGAATCACATCCGTTTCAATTATTGAGCTGGTTTGAGGCTGAGCGAAAAGCCTGGTGGCAGCCTATCCATTCTCGTTCAGGTTTATGCCTGAATTGCAGCCCTATTGCAGTCCAACTTAAAACAAGAACGTTCATGAAGAATCTTTCAAAGGCTCCTTTGACTCTGGCCCTTCGCCCCTCAGTATGTTAAACGGTTCAATCATCCCTCAGCCTCAGCATTGCAGCTTCTCCGTTGTACCTCTCTTCAGTTTACAGAGGTAATGGAGATCCAGCTTCATGGTTTACGTTTCCTGGGATTTTGTCTTTTTCCTTGTCAGTTCCTACAGATTCTTGGTCATGATTTTTAAACTTTATATGTTTGAAAATTTAAAAATAAAACCCAAGATTTTTCCAGCATAGTAGTTGATCCAATTTAAGTAATCTATCACTACTGAAAAGTGAGCCCTTAATATTACAGAAATTTATTTTAATTACATAATGACATAGATAATCTTTAAATGCCGCTTTTTCATTCAAAGAAACTGCTTTGGTCTTTATCTTTATGAAACCGCTTTTGAGTAGTTGGAGTGGGAAAAAGAATTATCATCATTTTACACATGAAATAATTAAGACATAGGATCTGATGCATGAAATGTTTTTATTTTTTACTGCACATTTCACTGATATGAAAAACTGGGAATATAATTTGAGTATTTAATTTTTTTTCTAAATTGTATTCTTGCTCAGGACACATCGATGTTGTAAAGTTTGAAACGATACTAATTGATTAGTCTTTAGATTTCTGGTATTTATTACTGTATAGCCAAGTGAAATGTACAACTAAAGTTGAAAACATGGGAACTTTCACAAAATTGTGTCTGCTCTTACTAACTTACTAATAACTATTTAGATTTTGCATCTCAATATGTTTATTTTGGCAATATTTTCATCTTGTTTTTATATTTTTAGTAACTATTTATGTAAATGAGTATCAGAACAAACATCTAGTATCTTTTCATAATATAATTAATGATAGTAAATGACCTTAGTCATTATTTTTCTATAAATATTATTTGACAAGTTTTGTAAATTATTTTTAAATGAAAAAACAATGGACAAGAGCACAGGATTAAGTTTTCAAGAAGATCCAACTGTAACTGTTTTTGAACAGTTACAGTCCAGTGGAGAACACAGGTATGTAACATAAATTGAAGATGTTGAACTGGATGGAAAGTGATAAGGGCAAAAGGGAGAGTCGTGATGAATGTGAGGCGAATATGAATCTATGTTGCCTCAAAAATTAGAAACAACAATTTAAGTGACTACTTCTCTTCATTCCTTTTCAGTAGCACGACAAATACTGCAAGATCCTGCCTGTAACTGAAGTGGGAGAAACGGCTATATTAAGATATCTATTTTTTAATCTGAACACCAAATGGTGGACCTTAAGAATAATATAAATTCCAAAGACATGTGTCTTACTTAGGTGAAACGTACTTGGCACATGGTACATATTCAACACATTTTCATTAATATGAACGTGGTTGAGTTGCAGTAGGTATTATTATTAAATAAAGCATAAATGCCTTATATCTTTTCTGGCATTGTTCAGTGAAATGGGAATTGTTTAACATATTTTGTGCTTTTTTTACAGACTCATGATATTTCACAATATCATATTTTATAAGGGCAGTTGGATTTCTGCTTACATAAAATATAATGCTTTGCATATGAAGATAGAAATATGACATCATCCACATGTCAATTTATCTGTGGTAACATCTATTGCTTGAAAGTATATGAAAGCGAATAATATTTTAAGATGGTTGAGGTTAAGAATTATTTTGGAAGAGTAAGAAAAAAGCATTTCACAATGTTATAACCTACTTCTGGGATCCCATATGATGCATGTTACTCGCTGTAGATCTTTACTCTTTACAGCATGCACTCTTGGACCTGAACAGTAGACACTGCTCATATTTATAGACAGTGTTCATCTGCATAAAATCAAGAAAGAAATGTGTTTCTTGAAAATTACCTGGTGACTAAATTTAATGTGAGGAAACTCACAACTGCTGTGTATACAGCAAATTTACCTTCTTCATTAGGTTTGGTAAAATGAAATTGAAACCTACAATAATGAAATCAAAACATTATTACATATGCTTCCAACTATCAGGAGAAAACTGCATATTAAAAAATAAATTATGTTCTATTTCTCCTTGAGGGTCATCCATCTTCTAGGACATTACAAGTTACTGGTAATGTAATTGGTGACATCAGTTCACATGAATTTATCCTGTCATATTAAATTTGAGAAAATTCTCTAATAAAACAGTCTAGAAAAGACATCTCCTGCGGGAGAAAAGAGATATTGTCTTGGCATTTGTTTCCCTTACTCTCTTATCTATCCTTCCTTTTCTTAAAGGGTGTCTGACAAGGTTGTCAAAGTGGTACTACAAAAATTGCAAGGGGTAGTTCCACTCGGAGGGAGGGAGGAGAATAGGACCTACTATTTATGGACTACGAATGAAACAAGGGGTATTGTTACTTTTTGATCTAATTCCATAAAGGTGGGTAATCTCCAGTTCCCTGTGTTGTGCTGTTACAGAAATGTCAGTATGGTTTTAAGATTCTACATAGGCCATGGGCTTTAAACTTCATTTGGATCCAGCAAGAGTATAAACGATTTATAAACAAGCCAAAAAATAGACATTTAGTGTGTTAATCAAGCAGAATTCTTCTAAAACTGAGCAGTATAAAAAACATTTGTGTCATTCTCAGTTTAGTGGCTAAACAATAATTCACAAAAGGAACCTACTAAAATTAGGTATTTTCCAAATTTTATGGAGTTTTTCTGAATAATCTGATAGATGGTGGCTTTTATTGTTCATGCTGCATTTTGGATTCCCAAGGCAGTATGTTAAAGATTTTATGGAAGGGAAGCAACAATTAGGGGCATCCGAATAGCTCTGGGAATTACCTAAATATTTTTTACCTGTCCTCGCCTCTTTAATGAGAGTAATGATATCTAACCCTGACTACCTAGGTAAGAACTTTGTGTAGAAGAGTAGTAAAATTATCAAATGATAATCACTTTGTGTCTTTTTGCAATTAAGATTAAATATCACTCAAAATATTTTACTATTGCTATTTATGCAACACGTTGAGAATTTAAGAGATGAGCTTATTGTCTTATAAAAATCTTATAATTTACTTACAATTCCAATGATTATAGAATTCCTTAATCATTGTTCATGGATTTTGAGATGATGTATAAATGGATAGGCCTCAGGAACCATAAACACAATTTTCTAGTGTTCATGGCTTTTTGAATTCTCAAAGAGATCTATCACCCCCCAAAGCTGACTTACACTTTCTTAGGAGTGTAGTCCACATATTACTACGTAGCAGTTTTTTTTTAAAGAAAGAGTGTGAAGAGCCATATCTAGGACCACTTACTTTTAACTTATCCATAAAAAGCCTTGTACTGTTATTAGAACATTTAAATGAATATTTTTAAAGTGCATTAAACAGGAAGGAAAGTTTCTAGGTAAATAAAATGCATAGAATTTTCATTTATGTCAGACAGTCTGTCATGTCCATTACACAGATCTCATTTTTTGGAGAATGAGTTATATATATGAATGTAACTAAACACAATGACTATTGGGTAAAAAATTGTTTTTAATATCAAAACTAAACACAGTATTTTAATAAAAATCAACAGATTTGGCAGAAGCTAATGATCTGTGGTCCCCAAACTTTGCTGCATATTATAATCATTCTAAAAGATTTTGAAGTACTGCAGAGCATAGATCTCACCCCAAATCAATTGAATAGAAAACTCTAAAGGCAGGAAAGTGGGGGTGGGGGGTTGGGGGGCTGAGCATTAAAAATCTCCTCAGGTGATTCTATTGTGCAGAGAATATTGAGAACTACTGCTCAACTATTTAAATGAACAATACCTAATTATATCATTCAAGCAGTAACTGCACTCGAGTACAATTTTATTTAATTTATTCTGAGAAACTCACAATTCATTCATTCATTATTTATAAAATATGCCTTTATAGAATGCCCACTGACAGGTGAGTAGTTTGTAAGTCACTGACAATTAGTGATATATGTTTGGCTTATCCTCAAAGACATTACAGACAAAACAGTAAAATGATTATTCTATTTGGGCTAGAATTGGCATTCATAGAAAGCTGCTCAAGTAGTTATAAGAGAAAAGCAATTTCTTTGTAATTCTTTATGGTTTTAATATATTTAGTGTTTTTAAATGGTCTTAAGCCTTTTTTTCATAATTTTATTTTTCATTTCACTCAACTGTCAAACATTTAGCACACTTTTACAAGACTTCCTACACTTTACTTGTTCACTGTTGTCTCTCTAAATGCATGACTCTAAAATATTATTTGAGCACTCAGTAATGTTCAGCAATCTTACTATATTTTCCTAATAAATTAGCTTTTAATGTTATCTCACAGATTAGAACTAGTGAGTTTAGCCATGTTGCAAGATCCAAGCTCATATAGAAAACTTAATTTTATTTCTATACACTGTCTATGAACAATATAAAATGCAATTAACAAAATGGTTCCATTTCAAGTTGCATGAAAAACCACTGAAGTCTAAGTTTAACAAGGAAGTACAAAACTTAAATATCAAAAACTGCAACGAGTTTATGAAATTAAACAAGGTCCAAATAAATGAAGAACACTCCTCATTTATGGATCAGAAGACTTAGTACTGATCTACATATTCGATGCTCCTCTAATCAACTTCCCAGTGAATTACTTGCAGAAATTGACAAATATGGATCCTAAAATTAGAACGGAAATTTAAAGAAATCCAAAATAGCCAAATGATCTTGAAAGAAGAATAAAGTTGGAGGACTCACACTTCCTAATTTAAAACATACTGCAAAGTTACAGTACTCAAGGCAATGTGGATCTTGTATCGACTTCTATATATAGATTAATAAAATAATATTGAGAGTCCAGAAGGAAATTCTCATATTTCAGTTCAATTGATTTTGACGATAAGGTCGAGAGATTTCCATAGGGAAGCAATAGTCTTTTCAACAAATGGTGTCAGGGCAACTGGATAGGTACATGTAAAATAATAAAATTAAACTTCTTCCTCACACTATATATGAAAATTCACTCAATATGAATGATACACCAAAATTTCAGAGCTAAAATTATGTAACTCTTACAATAAAATATAGAAATAAATATCTGTGACCTTAAGTTATGCAAAACCTTTTTAGATATGACACCAAAATCACCAATGACAAAAGAAAAAGTTTACATTTTCCAAAATAAAAACTTGTGTATTTTAAAGAACTCTATTAAAAGCGAAAGGACAGCCAACAAAATAGAAGAAAAGTACTTACATAGCATGTATCTGATAAAGGACTTATATGCAGAATATATAAAGAACTCCTACAACTCAAAAACAAAAAGACAAACAACCTAGTTTTTTAATGGAGAAAGGACTTGCATTGACATTTCTCCAAAGACATACAATTGGTCAATAAGCACATAAAAAGATGTTCAGCATCATTAGTTATTAGGAAAATGAGAATCAAAACAACAATGAAATTTTAAAAAATCACACCAGAGAATAACAAGTGTTAATGAGGATGGTAGATAAACTGCAACCCTTGTGCATTGCTGGTGGGAATGTAAAATGTGTAGCCTTTGTGCAAAACAATCTGGCAGTTCCTAAGTAAGTTAAACACAGAGTTACCATGGGATTCAGTCGTCCTCTTCAAGGTCTATTTCCAAGGATGCTAATAACATACACCCACATAAAAACTTGTACATGAATATTCATAGCGGCATTATTCACAATGGCCACAAGTGAAAATAAACCAAATGCCCATCAATTGAGAATGAACAAATAAAACATATACTTGGGCAATGGAATATAATTCAGCAATTTAAAAAGTGAAATGCCGATACATACTACAGCATGGATGAAACTTGAAAACCTATGCTAAGTCAAAAAAGCCAATTTTAGGACACATACTATATAATTCTATTTATATGAATCATCCCAAATAGATAAACTAACAGAGACAGAAAGTAAATTAGTGTCTGCCCAAAGCTGGAGGTGGAAGAAGGTGAGATGGATATGATTTTCTTTGTGAGGTGATGAAAATGTTCCATAATAATTGTATTGATGGTTGCACAAATCTGTTAATATACCAAAAACTGCTAGACATGTAAAAGGGTGGAACTGAATGGTGTGTGAATTATATTTTAATAATGCTATTAAAAATTCCCTTACAGGACTATTGCTTATCCTCTTTCCTCACAATGTCACCTTTGCAGTCATCATTTTCAGCCTGGCCTTTTCTTTCATTGAGGAAAAAAAGCACTCAAAGCAGAGGGGGAAATGCAGCCCTTTTTGCTATCTTCAATCCCATCTACTATTGTCTCCTCCGTGTCCTTTGTTGCTTTCTAACTTCTACCTGACTTCTATACAATGAAGTGTACCAGGTTCAACCCATGGAACTCGATCTATGCCAAATTCCTAGGTAATCACAACCTGTCTCATGGACTTTAATATATCAGCATGCTAATCAATTTCACATACATTTCTAGCTTAGCGCTCCTCTTAAACTCCAGACCTATATGTACAACTGCCAACTCAATTGCTAAAACTTCATGTCCAGTGCTTGACTCCTTATTCACATGCTTCCAAGGTCTCTTTCTTCCTACATGATCTTTCCTATCTCAGCAAATGACAACGTTATTCTTCTGTTTGTTTATTCTGAAAGCCATGAAATCCTTTCTGACTTCTTTCTTTTACTAGATCTTATTGACCACTTATTATTTCCTCTGTTGTTATTTCCTCATTGAAACCATCAATCTCACTTGTGTTACTGCAATAGCTGCAGGTCACAGCCTCATTCTGGTGCTCTAGGTGTCAAGTGGGGGAAGGAAGCACGGGAATTTAGCATTCAGGATGTATGTTTCACTTCATTTGCCCTGTTTCAGAACACCACTTTCATTCTTAGTGTAACATATATGCTCCATTTCATAATCCCTCTCATTCACTCTTACTGGAAGATGAATCTTCGTTTTCTGTTGTGGAGTAGCAGTCTTCTAGCTGGGTAGAATAGGGGAGGAAATTTGTGGATCTACTTGCTTTTTACTTATCATTCCAACCAATATTTCTGTAGTTAATCCAACCTGTTCCACTTCTTTTCAGAAATACCTAGTACTATTTCATACATGCAAAGTTTTTCCAAAGGACAGCTGACTTTTCAGTTTTCACAGATCTGCTTATTGAACTTTGTTCTGTATCTAACATTTGCATCTATTATTTTCTCTCTTTGTCCTTTGTTTTTTTCCCTTTAAAAAAGATATACCTTACTTGTCACTGGAGTGGGGTCTCTCAAGAACCAGCAATAAACAATTTGTCAATCTTAAGTTTATTTATATTCCCAATTACCTTTTTAACCTGTCCCAATTTAGCTTTTATCTTTATGATACTAATTAAATTACTCTTCTCATGGCTAAAAATAATTCAGTATTGCCAATTCAGTGGCCAATATACTAACAAAATTGTTTATTCATCTAATACTAAAACAGTTTTAACACTTAGTTTTTAGGATACCACTTACTCCACTTAATTCTGGTTTTTATTTTAGTTTTACTTTACTAGATACTCCATTCACATCAGTCTTCTTTGCTGGCTCTTACTTTCCTCCCAGGCCTGGAAAGACTAATGAAACCAAGGGTTCCAGTCTTAGACTACTAATTTTTTTAATCTCTATTTTATTTTGATAAGTTTATTTACTCCATAGATTTTTTAAATGTGCTAAATGAAATTAGCTGGGCATGGTGACACATGCCTATGGTCCTAGCTACTGAGGAGTCTGAGTCAGGAGGATCACTCGAATCCAGGAGTTTGAGACTGCAGTTGAGTTATGATTGCACCACTATACTCCAGCCTGGGAAACTGAATGAGATCCTGTCTCTTAAAAACCATCTTTAAAAACTGAATACATAAATAATAAACATCAGTTAAATGGTTAACTTCCAGACTTATATACATACATCCCTGAGGTTTCCTTTGAAATTCAGATCCGATCATATTCTTGTTTCTGACAGCTTGGCTTGGTTGTCTGAAAGGCATTCTCATTTTAATATATTTAAAACATAAGCCTTGCTTCAATTCCCCAAACATCCCATGCATCCCACAGGTTCTCTCTTCCTAGCATGGTTAATGGCATCATATTCTTTAATCCTCTGCTTAAACTCTTTTATTGCTTGTCACCATGCTCCTAATAAAATCTAAACTATTACCGTGGTCTGTATGGTCCTTGGTCATCCAACCACCACATGCCTTTTTCATTTCATGCCATTCTATTATCTGTTACCTCATCACCTCACCTTCATAATTTCCTCAGAGACACTGAGTTCAGCATTCAAAGGATCCAAGGCCTTAGTGCCTTTCCAGTTTTTTCCTTAAGCATGGAACTCAAATAATCTGCTCATTGCCAACTTGTTATTTTGACTCATTTTGCGCACAATCACGTACTTGGCATCTGCCTTTATTCCCAGTCACTCCCTCTTTAAACCAGTATTTTTTTCATCCTATCATGTCTCATTTCCATCTCATCTCATACCTATTATCCATCCCAAGATAATTTTCTTCATTGTCTTGTTTGTTTTCCTTAAAAAATTCTTTTTTCCTATGAGATATGATTGAATAAAAGAAGCAAATTAATGAATATATCATAGCATGAAGGAGGAGAAACACAGTGATTAAGGGGATGGGTTTTGATATTGAGTTATCAGAATAACCTGGCATTCATACTCAATTAGTTATTATCCTATGTATTGCTTTTTATAATTTAAAACAGAGCCTATTAAAAAGGAAACATTGGCAAATGTCAGTTAATAAAGAATGATCAAGGAGTTAGTAGTAAATCTGAAAGTGTGGTGTGATAGAAGTCAGCAGTAGAATTTTTTTAAAAAAATATTTTAAAAGTATTGGGTTATACTAAAATGTCAAGTCAGATACAGAATTAGAAGGGTATCCTGGAAAATGTTAAGAGAAGAATTGACTTTATTTTATTGGGGCTTTTATTTTTGAAAAACAAAAAGTAGAAAAATGGTTATATGTTGGTGGAGTGGGAGTAGTACTCTGGCCAATGTATTTGAAACTGGAAGTGCAGTCATCATTTGGGATAGAGAAATAGCTGCCCAGTTTCTTCAGTGGGATAAACTTTGGTCTTTGGGTTCAGAGGAAAACATTAAGGAACCATGCAATGTCTTCTCACTCAACTGCCATGTAAGCTCCAGGTCCAAGACTGACTTTTCCATAATGGAAACTTTTTGTTTTTAAATCCATTTATATCTGCTTTCTATGTTGGTACTAGATTGTATATTTTATATTTAGTTTTTGATATGTCTTTTGATCATTTTTCTATATATGTATAGGCATCTGGTAGGAAGGCTGTATAGGTGATTATATTCAGTTATAATCCACATTAGCGCAGAAGTCTATAAGGACTCTTTTTCTTCAAGTGTCTTGTATTCTCCATTCCTAAGTTATTCCTATTTAAGTCTGATTATAACAAAATTATGTATGCACTTTATTGGCTTTTCTTCTTTCAGAAATGACATTTTATTTACACTATTTGTAGAGTATCAATGATATTCATTAAATAAAATTTTCTGTGGTTTCTGCAAAGTATTTAATAAATTCATTGGCAAATATGAGGTAATCTATTGTATAGCAAAGTTTAAGACAAATAAGGAAGGTACTGCAACAGGAGAAAGGATATTAAATAGGCCCTCAGGAGTGATCCTTTTCAACACTGATTTTAAGAAGTTATTTATCCAGCTACTGTGTATTGCTATGAAGAATTCTGATCTATGTAGGCACGGTATAAATTGAAGAAAGACTTCATGGAGCTATTTATCTTAGTCATGTCGAGTGACCTACGTTACTTCCTTTTGGAGATAGAAGCACACATCAGAATCTTATATATTTAGCAACGTATGTGTTTCTTAGATAATGCCTATAATTCCCATTTGCCATTCTGGCTTTAATAATTTCTTATGAATACATTTTGATCACTATTTTAATACCTTTGTCAGATACTTTTAGATACCTGTTTTATGTATCTGTTAATAGGTAAGGAAAATTGTTAATATAATCTGGTACCTAGCAGAGACAAAACATGCAAACAGTCCACCTCACAGAATGCAGTCTTTCAACACTTTTTTATTATTAAAGCTTTATCCAATATTTGTTTAATGACCAATTTACATGAATTTCTTCTTAAAAATTAATGCACATAATGTATTTCTATTGTCAGAAAAGCTGTGCTCCCTTTCATATGATGTTCTAGAATTTTGACATGTGCTCTTTGTATTTTCATTACCAGGAAACTTGGATAAGCCCAGAGCTTAATTGTGTTTACCAAATGCCAGATGCCTAGTAACAACAATTTCTCTGTTATTTAATTGCTTTTTATTTCTTGCAATTTCAATTTTCTGATTCGTATTTACTTAATTTGTATGCCACTTGGTACCCTAAAAAATTGTCTAGGCATACATTTTAAATATACAAAAACATTTTTCATAGAAAAATCATAAACTTTACATTTAAGCAGAGAAAAACAGAATTAACAATTTAAAAAATATTTTGGGGAGGGTGATTCAAGATGGCCGAATAGAGACAGCTCTGGTGCACAACACCCAGTGAGGAGAGAGACACAGACAGCAAGAGATCTTCTAGCTCCAACTGAAGTACCAGGTTCATTTCAATGGGTCTGGTTGGACAGTGAGCAAAGCCTAGGTAGGAAAGACCGAGGTGGGGAGGGGTGCTGCTTCACCCAGAAAGTGCATCTGACTGGAGAATTGGGGGCACTCCCTGGTACCCTGGTCCAGATACGGCACTTCCCCCAAAGCCTAAACAATACACAGAACAGGGAATCTTCGCCAGTCAAGTGCCAGGAATTACAAGTGCAGAGTGCACAGAGTTGAATAACAATCCAGACTGATGCTGTGGATTATCAGCACAGATCTAAGCAAGTGCATAAGCCCATAAGCCAGATGGGAGAGCCTGCAGACCAAGCTACTGCCATTCCCTGCTGCTGGGAGAAAGAGGGAATTGAAAGTGGGGAGACAGACAGTGGGGCTGGGCAGGTCCCTCCACCAAAAACCCCAGTGGGCTGAAGCACTAACACTTCATGGTTTCGCAGCCAGTGCCTCAGTCTGAGCTGAACCCTAAATGATCCAGCTCCATGGTGAAAATGGCACCCACCATTAAAGAGGAGGGCCTAGTCTTCATGTATAAACAACAGACACATGACGTCTACATAGCAACATGGTGGAGTCCTTGACCACCCAGCAGACCTCCAGGTCAGCGGAAGGAGGGGAACCCACCATTAAAGAGGCAGGCCTAACCTCCCAGTGTAAACAAAAAAAGATACAGGAAGCATATGTAACAACCTGATGGAGTTTGTGGAAACCCAGCAGCGCCTGGACAGGCAGATAAGAGACCTCATCAAGCATCTCCCTGAGATCAAACTAAATAAATCCACAAAGATGGGAAGAAACCAGCTCAAAAAGGATGAAACCAGCAAAGAAATAGAATGCCTCTTCTCCTTAAAGGGATCACAGCTCCTCACCAACAAGTTATCGAAACAAGATGGAGAATGAGTTTGATGAATTGACAGAAACAGTCTTCAGAAGGTGGGAAATAACAAACTCCTCTGAGCTAAAGGAACACATTCTAACAATACAAAGAAACTAAAAATCTTGAAAAAAAGTTTAGATGAAATGCTAACTAGAATAACCAGCCTAGAGAAGAATGTGAATAACTTGATGGAGCTGAAAAACACAGCACAAGAAGTATGCAAAGTAAACACAAGTTTCAATAGCCAAACTTATCAAGCAGAAGAAAGATTCTCAGACATTGAAGATCAAATCAATCAATTAAAATGAGAAGGGAAGACTAGAGAAGAAAGAGTGAAAAGAAATGAACAAAGCCTCTAAGAAATATGGGATTATTTTTAAAGACCTAATCTACACTTGATCAGTATACCAGAATGTGATGGGGAGAATGAATCCAAGCTGGAAAACACTATTCAGGACATTATCCAGGAGAACTTCCCCAGCCTAGCATGGAAGGCCAGCATTCAAATCCAAGATACACAGAGAACTCCACAAAGATATTCCTCAAGAATAGTAACCCCAAGGCACGTAAGAGTCAGATTCATGAGGGTTGAAGTGAAGGAAAAAATGCTAAGGACAGCCAGAGAGAAAGGTCAGGTCACCCACAAAGGGAAGCCCATCAGACTCACAACAGATCTCTTGGCAGAAACCCTACAAGCTAGAAGAGAATGGGGGCCAATATTCAACACCCTTAAAGAAAAGAACTTTCAACCCAGATACATAAAGCAAGTTCTGAAGGTCCTGAAAGGAGATTTAGGATAGTTAGCTCTTATCCCACTATCTGACACAATAATAGTGAGAGACTTCAACACTCCACTGTCAATATTAGACAGATCAACAAGACAGAAAATTAACAAAGACATAAAGGACTTGAATACAGATCTGGACCAAGTGGACCTAATAGACATCTACAGAATGCTCCACTCCAAATCCAATGAATATACCTTCTTCTCAGCACCACATCACACTCACTCTAAAACTGACCACATAATTGGAAGTAAATCAATCCTTAACAAATGTAAAAGAACACAAATTATAATGAACAGTCTATCAGGCCACAGAGTAATCAAATTAGAACTCAGGATTCAGAAACTCACTCAAAACCACACAACTACATGGAAACTGAACAACTTGCTTCTGAGTGTTGATTAGATAAATAAAGAAATGAAGGCAGAAATAAAGATGTTCTTTGAAACCAACGAGAATGAAGACACAATGTACCAGAATCTCTGGGACATATTTAAAGCAGTGTCTAGAGGGAAATTTATAGCAATAAATGTCCACAGGAGAAACAAGGAAAGATCTAAAATTGACACCCTATTATCAAAATTGAAAGAGCTAGAGGAGCAAGATCAAAAAAACTCAAAACCTAGCAGGAGACAAGAAATAACTAAGATCAGAACAGAACTGAAGGAGACAGAGACACAAAAATCCTTCAAAAAATCGATAAATCCAGGAGCTGGTTTTTTGAAAAGATCAACCAAATAGACAGACTGCTAGCCAAACTAATAAAAAAGAAAAGGGAGAAGAATCAAATAGATGCAATAAAAAATGATAAAGGGGATGTCACCACTGATTCCATAGAAATACAAACTACCATCAGAGATTACTACAAACAACTCTATGCACACAAACCAGTAAACCTGGAAGAAATGGATAAATTCCTGGACACTTGTACTCTCCCAAGACTAAACCAGGAAGAAGTTGAAACCCTGAATGGACCAATAACAAGGGCTGAAGTTGAGGCAGCAATTAATAGCCAACCAACCAGAAAAAGTTCAGGTCCAGATGGGTTTACAGCTGAATTCTACCAGAAGTATAAAGAGGAGCTGGTACCATTTCTTCTGAAACTATGCCAAACAATAAAAAAAGAGAGAATCCTCCCCAACTCATTTTATGAGACCAACATCATCCTGATACCAAAACCTGGCAGAGACTCAACTAAAAAAAAAACTTCAAGCCAATATCCATAATGAACACTGATGCAAAAATCTTCAATAAAATACTGGCAAACCGAATGCGACAACACATCAAAAAGCTTATTCATCACGATCAAGTAGGCTTCATCCCAGGGATTCAAGGCTGGTTCAACATATGCAAGTCCATAAACGTAATCCATCACATAAACAGAACCAAAGACAAAAACCACATGATTATTTCAATAGATGCGAAGAAGACCTTCGACAAAATTCAACAGCCATTCATGCTAAAAACTCTCAATAAACTATGTATCAATGGAACGTATCATAAAATAACAAAAGCTATTTATTACAAACCCACAGCCAATATCATACTGAATGGGCAAAAAGTGGAAGCATTCCCTTTGAAATCAGGCACTAGACAATGATGCCCTCTCTCACCACTCCTATTCAATAGAGTATTGGAAGTTCTAGCCAGAGCAGTCAGGCAAGAAAAAGAAACAAAAGTATTCAATTAGGAAGGGAGGAAGTCAAATTGTCTCTATTTGCAGACTACATGATTGTATATTTAGAAGACCCCATTGTCTCAGCCCAAATCTCCTGAAACTGATAAGCAACTTCAGCAAAGTCTCAGGATACAAAATCAATGTGCAGAAATCACAAGCATTCCTATACACCAATAACAGACTAACAGAGAGACAAATCAAGAGTGAACTACCACTCACAACTACTACAAAGAGAATAAAATACTTAGGAATACAACTAACAAAGAATATAAAGGATCTCTTCAAGGAGAAATACAAACCACTGCTCAACAAAATAAAAGAGGAGACAAGCAGATGGAAAAACATTCAGTGCTCATGGTTAGGAAGAATCAATATTGTGAAAATGGCCATACTGCCCAAAGTAATTTATAGATTCAATGTGATACTCATCAAACCACCATGGACCCTCTTCACAAAACTGGAGGAATCCACTTCATATGGCACCAAAAGAGAGCCTGTATAGCCAAGACAATCCTAAGCAAAAAGAACAAAGCAGGAGGCATCACACTGCCCAACTTCAAACTATACTACAAGGCTACAGTACTCAAAACAGCATGTTACTAGTACAAAAACAGAGACATAGACCAATGGAACAGAACAGAGGCCTGGGAAGCAACACCACACCTCTACAACCATCCGATCTTTGACAAACCTGACAAAAACAAGAAATGGGAAAAGGATTCCCTGTTTAACAAATGGTGTGAGGAAAACTGGCTTAGCAATGTGCAGAAAGCAAAAACTGCACCCCTTTCTGTCACCTTACATTAAAATTAACACCAGATGGATTAAAGATTTAAACATAAGACCTAACATCATAAAAATCCTAGAAGAAAATCTAGGCAAAACCATTTAGGACATAGGCATAGGCAAGGACTTCATGTCTAAAACACCAAAAGCCATGGTAACAAAAGCCAAAATAGACAAATGGGATCTAGTTAAACTTCAGCGCTTCTGTACAGCAAAAGAAACAATCATTAGAGTGAACCAGCAACCAACAGAGTGGAACAAATTTTTGCAATCTACCCATCTGACAAAAGGCTAATAGCCAGAATCTACAAAGAACTAAAACAGATTTACAAGAAAAAAGCAAACCACCCTATTCAAAAGTGGTCAAAGGATATGAACAGACACTTCTCAAAAGAAGACATATATGAGGCCAACAAACATGAAAAAATTCTCATCATCACTGGTCATTAGAGAAATGCAATCAAAACCACATTGAGATGTCATCTTACACCAATTAGAATGGCAATCATTATAAAATCTGGAGACAACAGATGCTGGAGAGGATGTGGAGAAATAGGAACACTTTAATACTGTTGGTGAGAGTGTAAATTAGTTCAATCATTGTGGAAGACAGTGTGGTGATTCTTTAAGGATCTAGAAATAGAAATTACATTTGACCCAGCAATCCTGTTACTGGGTATATATCCAAAGGATTATAAATTGTTCTATGATAAAGACATATGCACATATATGTTCATTGTGGCACTGTTTACAATAGAAAAGACCTGGAACCAACCCAAATGCCCATCAATGATAGACTGGACAAAGAAAATGTGGCACATATACACCATGGAATACTATCTAGCCATAATAAACAATGAATTAGTGTCCTTTGTAGGGACTTGGATGAATCTAAAAACCATCATTTTCAGCAAACTGACAGAGAACAGAAAATTAAACACCACATGTTCTTACTTATAGGTGGGTGTTGAACAATGAGAACACAGACACAGTGAGGGGAACATCACATACTGGGGTCAGTTGATGGGGGCAGGGGAGGGACAGTGGGGGATGGGGAGGGTTGGAAGGGATAATGTGGGGAGAAATGCCAAATAGAGATGGTGGGGGAATGGAGGCAGCAAACCACCTAGCCATGTATGTACCTATGTAATAACCCCACATGATGTGCACACGTATTCCAGAACATAAAGTACAACAACAACAAAAAAGAAAAGCAAAGAAGAAGAAGAATATATGACAACTTTAGGCAAAGTCTATCTTGGCAAGTACCGACCTTTAGTCTCTTCTCCCATGTGATAGTTAATCTTCCCTAGGTAATAAGATTGCAGAGACAGGACAAATGAGTCCCTTTTGGAGGATCCATTTTTAGACAGATTAGGGAAATTCACAGAGCACAGGAGAAAGTCAGTGAGACCTTGGTTCTCCTTCAGTTCCAAGCACTCAGTGTGCCACAGTGCCATACTATGGGATATTGCTTTCTGAGCTCCAGCAGCACTTTGACAATCATTCATTGACATATGCAGAGTAGTGAAAAATTTGAGTCACCTGATGCATATGTTGCCAGCTGAGATTCAACAAGACCTCTGCTGTCTTGCTTCACCTCTCACACTGTAAACAAACGTCCTTTTTGCAATCTATTTAGTGCCAAGTTTTTCACATTTTGTGCTTTTTGGTGATTTCACTGTTTAAAATGGCCCTCAAGCTTAGTGCTAAAGTGTGTTTTGTTTAGTGTTCCTGAGTACAAGACTGGGATGTGCCTTACAGAGAAAATATATGGGTTAGATAAGCTTTGTTCAGGCATGAGTTAGCATGTTGGTAGTTCAATGTTAATGAATCAACAATAGGTATTAAATGAGATGTCATTAAATCAAAATACACATTAAACAAGGTTATGTGTTGATGTGTTAATGAAAAAATTGTGACCAGAGGCTCCCTGGAACTTAACTTTTTATATACTCTAGGAGCAATGGTTCAGTATTCACTAATGCAGTGTTTATGGCAACTTGATAGAACATAACTACTGTGCATAATGAGAATTGACTCTATTCTACTTTGGCTTAAGTTAGTTTGAGTTGGAAGAAGGACATAAGGTAGCAAGGGGCTGAGGGGAGGTTTTACGAAAGAAATGGCTTTTAAGTGGAAAGACCACAAATGAGTAGCATTTTCCCAGGAAAGAGAGCGGGAGAAGAGAATTCCAGGCTAAGAAAATAGTCTGAACAACGATCTTAGGATGACAAGGAGCAAAGCATGTTTGATGATCCAAAGAAAGCCAGTGCAGTTGGACCACAAAAATCAAAAGAATAATAATGCGAGAATTAAGGAAGGTAGAAAATATATATAGTGGATATCTTTGGTGCCTACCTATAATCAATTTCCCACACCTTCCTTCTCACAGATCCCCAATTTTGTTCTGGTATCCATCCTTATCCAACTTTTGGGATTAGGGAAAACTAACAAGATCCTCAGCTCACAAAGTAAAGGCTGGTTAAGGTAAATTAACTATGTAATCTCATCCCTGGCCAGCAAATGGTTTAGGAATGGAAATATACCTCAGTGTTGGCCAATAAAATTTGAGCTACTGATTTTATATATATATATATATGTGTGTGTGTGTGTTTGTATATATAGTATGTATTCTAAGTAAATGGGAAAATAAGACTTCAAAGAAGCCATATTAAATACTGTGTGTTCTTTTCTGAAATTGACTTGGATTTTTTTAAAGCAGTCATAAGGATGAGGAAATAACTTGCAAGTCTATTAATTACAGTATTAATGGAAGAAAAAAACAATCACCAATTATGAAAATTATTCCAAAAATGATACAGCTCAAAGAGTGAAATGTAGAAAACTGATTTAAAGGTCTAGATGAGAGATTATTCTAAATAATCTAGGTTATTAAAGGGATCCTCACGAAATGCAGCTCCATGATACAAGTACCTGCTAAAAGACCATAAAATGTAAATCCTCAGAGATAATACAAGCAACACTCCTTACCTCCAAATTTCACATCAATAAATTCAACCAACCACAGACAGAAAGTATTCTGCAAACAGAAAACAATACAAGAATACAACAATAAAATAGTACAAATTTAAAAATACAGTGTAACAACTATTTATATAGCATTTGCATTGTATTAGGCATTATAAGTAATCTAGAGATGATTTAAAGTATACAGGAGAATGTGCATAGGTTACATACAATACTATGCAATTTTTTATAAAGAAGTTGAGTATCCATAGATTTTAATACCTGAAAAAGACCTGGAACCAATTCCTCATGGATGCCAAGGGACAACTGTATTTCAAGTATATTTACTCTCAATATCTCTTATTCAGGATCAGCACAAATATGAATAAAAAACAGTTTCAGAAAATAAATATATTTTAAATCATCTAGATTTTGGAAAATAGCCCAATATTTTATTGTGGCGGGATCACATACAGAAGAGGCTTCTCAAAGGAGACGGATAATTCCTTAACTTGAACAGAAACTACTGGTTCTTTGAAAAATTTTTTTAAGAAGATATGTTCACACTTTTACATTAAAAGATGTCAGATAAACAGTTACCTGAGACTTGTATTTGTTGTTTAAATCTTCAACCTCCTATCCCTCTTCCTAAGTACAATAGCAAGTCCTTTTAGTAAAGGCTATAGTAAATGGCCAGTTATCTTGAGGAGTGATGATGACTGACATTATAATAATTAAAATCCAGATTTCTAAAGTGTTATTAAATATTAAGCTTAATTACAGTAATAGTTTAATAACAAGGCATCAGTCCTCTTTGATGTAAAATTAGAACAATGATTTATTTTTGATGAATAAAAAGGCAAGAAGGAGCGATATTTTAATCTAGACCTCATGTCATTTAATTTATGCCAATTATAATATTATAGGGACATGTCTAGTGATCTTTTTGTAAAAGAAATATTAATGCCCATGAAAAGACAGAAACTCAAATGAATGATCGTAGAGTGTTTGCATGATACGCTATTTAAAAGGAAGGTAAGGAAATGCATAATTACCTTAGTCTGTTCTAAATGGATTTGCAGAGAGTGACAAGTCTTGTAGACTGTCATGGAAGTAGGGGCCAGCTCTGGGTCTGCTTAGAGATCTGTCTCTGGGACCCATCAGTGTCAAAGAGGTATTGGGACTCTCCATAAATATGAATCAGTCCTGCCTCTGTTCCTGGTTCAAATGGAATGCCAGATCTCCTCATTGGTCACCTGTCACTGCCGGTACATCCATTTGTGTGTGAGGAAAGTGTGTATATGTGAATCTTCTATGTAACAGTCTTTTTAAATCCAGACTGGAAGCCTACAGAGAAAAATTTGCGAGCACATCACATCAATCTTTCACAGGATACAGCCTACCTACAACATTGCTGTAATACAGAACAAGCACAGATATCCCTCAGTAAATGAGAAACAGAAAGCATCTTCCTACAAAAACATGCTGCTGTTAAAACACAGGTGGCAGCCAGCTCTCTGGAGATTCAAGACACTGCCTTCCTTTCAAAAAAGATTTCAGGTAACAAACAGAAAACACTGTAAATTCTGTTCTCCAAGTGAATGAAGACATTGTATTTATAAATGGAATATCTAAGGGGTAGTCCCAGGAACGGTTTGCCCAGATTTATTTTATTTTATTTTATTTTAATATAACTTTTATAGCACTTATTTTGTGTCAAGCACTTTTTTGCAGTCCCGATTATTATGTTGGTCATGAGAATGCACTGGATGTTCAACTGCTGCCAAGAATGTAATTGAACAAGGGTTCCTGGTGTTATGCTGTGAAATCCATCGCTACATTTGTACTGAGGCTGTACCTCACACAGGCTGCTCTGGGACTGTGACTTTGTTGACAAGATACGAACACAGATCTGAGAGACACGTAACTCCTTGGATGACTCCCTTTTGCCCAGCACTTCCCAATAGCTTTTTAAACTTTTCTTAGACTGCATTTTGAATGGCAGTATAAGATGCATCCACTCATCTTTCACTCAACCTTCCCTAAATTCAATCTTGTCTTATTCAAGATATAATATACATATATAATGTTTTATTTCATGATTTTAGCATGTCCTTAAGATTATGGATTTTAAGAATACAATAAATAAATACAACAAAAAAAGAAATTAATCTCTATTGTGTTTATTTTCACTTATGAATATGTGGAAAATTCTAACTAATATGACTGAAAAATAATTCAACACCACACTAAAGAAAAATCAGAAATGTATCTCAATAGATTTGTAAAAATATGGTGTCAAACATATTTGTTAATATTCAAAATCTATTTTTTGAAACAGATATTAAATTGAAAATGTGAGGTTAATTTCCTAACATAACTAAAGAAAATCCAACCATATTTCAAAGATCCTTTAGAAATGACTGTTAAAATTGCCAGACTTATAAACATAAAATTTGTAAAATTAACATAAAAACTGAAAGAAAATTTTTTTTAGTTTCTGATGTACTTGTATTAAACATTTCAGTTTCTAATTTCAAAACAACCCTCTGGGTAATCTTCAGGGTAAAAAAAAATCAATTAAACAATTGGAGGGACAAGTTGTTCAATTGAGCCACTATTTTATAGTTTTGTATTAGAGTTGGTATTGTCAAATGTGCAAATGACATTTTTTATTATTTTATGCTAATTTTTAAAAGTCTCAAATTCTGGCATATTTTGATTGAAATATTGTGCTCATAATAAAAAAATGAAGTTTAAGGCATATATTATTCTATTTATTATAAACGAGATTTTAACTAAGTCTAGGTCTTGTACATAAGTCAGTTAATTCCAACTTATAACTGCATTCCAAGCCACAGATAGCTTTTGCAGATAGATTCTGTACAATGGCATCTTACATACTAGATTATAGATGATTTGACCAAGAAAGCCAAGACTTACCCACTTTTGCTTTTGAATAGAAAATAAATCAGATGTGAAACTGTGTTTTACAAATGAAAGTCTGTGTGCTGCATATTGTATTTTTATTGAAACATAGATGTCATTGATAATAATGCTTATCACTAAGACAGCAAAACCAATGCCAATTCCAAGGATAAAATCCATCTGTTTTTCAGAGATGGTACATTGGCAGATTTTTGCATCTTAGAATTGATGACATATGATCGATCCCTGTATCTTCCGTGACACTTTAAAAAATTAAATGTATGGTGTTGAGCCTGTATCCTCATTTTTAAGTTCTTGAATCCAGCCAAACCATAGTTAATACCTTTCAGAGGGACTTGAGTAACATTATTTATAGATTTTAATCCCTAGAGTAACAACCCACAGATAAACTCTATGCAGCCTGAATATCTCCTCCCCAATTCCCACCTCCTATCCTCTAGGGACCAGCAGGAGTTACTCTGTTAAACTTTAATCCTACCAGTCCATATTTTCCTAGCTTATATTTAAGACGTACACTCTTCAGTTATCTCTTTTCCCCAAATTGTCCTTTCTCTTGGGCCAGTTTCCCATTATTCATCCTTTTCCTGGTCTTTTAACCTGTATGACTAAAACTCTATTCTGTTTTTAGTAGGTATATATTTTACTGCTCACATACTCAAGTGTGCAAAAGTGTAACTTTATTTTCCTACAACTCAATTTAACTTTTAATGTAAGCCTCCTTCAACTCTGTAATAGAAAACCTAATCTTGACAATTTAAAGTAAATTCAGTGAATTTTGTTATTTCTGTTTAGTGTGGGTTTATACTTCAATTATGTTAAGATTGAAGTATACTTCTGGGGTTTCTCTTTGCCCCTAAATAATGAAGTTAATTAAATTATAAGTTCTTCTAAGCACACCTGTTGCTAGAGTGTCATTGTGGAGCTAGAAATCTCGACATTCTTCAAATATAGAACCATCTAAAATCTTATGCATAGGCAAAAGAGTGAGAACTGAATGGTATTAAAGTATATCACTCCCTTCCCACTTTGCCTTCTCGTGCTGGTGACCCACTAATACATGAATTATGTCTCCACAAGGTCTCCAGTGAGGAAGGTCAAGACTGTATTAGGTCAATACTCTCCTGGCAGGCACAACAGCTTTCTCTGAGTCAGCTTCTGTACGTCATCATTTGGAGACGACAGGAAGTTCCAGCGATCACTCCACTCTACAGACTCAGACAATGTGGATGAGTCCTGGGCACAACGTCATCATTTGGAGAAGACAAGAATTTTCAGAGATCTCTCCACTCTACAGACTCAGACAATGTGGTTGAATCCGGGGCATCACAACTTCAAATGACACACTTCTTCACAGTGATATTTCTATTCCTCAACACCAGGCTTTTGATTTCGACCTCAGCTGAACTCAAGTATAGAAGTGCAGATTATCCCTACTGCTAAACTTTAAACTTAAAGAGGGATTCCAGATGGGAAGGTGGAGGCAGTAAATTTACAGCTTTACCCCACTCTCTTGACACATATAAAGTAGCTCTGACACAGCAGCTTTCTTTCCAAAACTCTCCCTCTCCCTTTACTGATTCTAAGAGCTTTCTGAGTTCAGAGGTTGTAGAGAAGAACTTCTCTGGCCAACTAACACATGTGGACTTTCAATCTCACATCTGAAATCTAGCCTTTTGAACCTAGAAACAACAGAGAGTGTGATTTTTTTCTCTTCAACTCTAATCTGACCATTTCTCTCTATAGTAAATGGTGCCCCTGGGATCTGTACTCGGAATTTCAGTGGTCATAGAGTAGCAGAAAAAAGATTCTATAATTAATGTTTCAGGTTATTATTCTGCCACGCCCAGTTGACATCTTCATATGCTTCTGTGAGTCTCTGATTTTGTAAACTAACCAGAAACATGGTCATTTCCAGAGGGCACTTCTGCCCTAAGCCAGACTTGTGAATAACTTGTAATAACTGCCTGTATTTTTCCATACTTCATGTGGCTCAGGATCCCAAGGCAAAAAGTATCCTTTTTTCTGTCATGCTGGGAATAGTTATTACTTCTCTACCTTGATGTGGAAGTTCCTGCTACTTAAGATTCAGGACATTCATGTAATACAATTTTCAAGTGGACTCTGAGGTAATGAGACACAATTAATGTCACTTTTTCAACTAAGTAACAAAGGCAGACATTTTAAAACTACCTAAAACCAGTTGTATGACTTTAAATACCCACTCAGTTTAAGGATAGAAAAGTTGAGAATGAAACTGATTAATAAAAAAAGTTTTTGGTTTGAAACAGGGTTTTAATATAATATTTTGAGTTGACAATAGATTTTTTTTAAAAAAATTAAGATTCATCAGAAAAGTCATGAGGCTGATACGGTTTTTCATTTGTGAGACAGTGGAATTAGCTTTGTGAGCAAATGCTAAGGAATGATGGGGGAAAGAAACACAAAGCTTTATGTTTTCAAACAACAAGCGATGTTTTGAAATAAAATATTTATATTCTGCTACACTCTTCTTTGTCACAGTCAAACTCAAATTTCCTCATTCTTCGACTCATTCACTGATGATCTAGCATAACACTCAGAGACTTCCCGACGTCCTCAAATCCTGCCATCTTTACAGGTCACCTAACCTCCATGTAGTACTCCAGCCAGTACTGTAGTACTTTATTACCTTATCTACCGTCACCCCCTCATCGCCATCCTTTAAATCCCCTCCCTTATGGTCACGCCTTAAACCCTAGTGGTCACCTAGAACTACTCCATTTCTAAAATTACAAATAGATTGTCTGATTACAAACTTCCGTCCTTCTCTTTTGATTTTAAAAAACAAATTAATGCTCTTTATAATACACATATATATTTTAACCTACAGAATCCTCTAACTTTTTCATAGTAGCTCTCTCTGGACATATTTTTTTTTTTACTTCCTCCCTAAGTTTTAATGTTTGATTCATTTCAAATACCCTCCTTTGAGTATTTTTGCTTCCTTTGCCCTGTTTTCTTTTCATTAACTTTGTCTAGCAGAATCTGTCTTGGTTGGGGCTCAGCTATCTATTTCTCTGTATCTGCACCTGTGCATATGAGCAGTGATTTAGAAGATCACAAACTAGTGCATATTTGTGGTCAATGCATTCACATGCCCTTTCCATAGCTGGCTTCTTTCCCTTTACACTAAGGCATTTATTGCAATCATCCACTGTCCACAAATTTCTAAACTCTCCCATCTCCTATTAATTCTCTACAGATGATTTCATCTCCCTACTTCATAGAGAAAATAGGTAATTATCCCCTTAACTTCCTTTGTCCAGCTCTACAATTTCACTTCCACTCGTCTTAGGCTTCCTCTTCTTTGTAAGACATCTTTCATCCTGTCAGTGGTCACTATCTCTACCTCTTCTCTGGAAAACGTGCTCTCCTGCAATATCTTGGACATGAGCTACTGATTCTTCCCTATCTTCTTTCTTTAACTTTCCCTCACTATTGATGTTATTCCATTCACATTTTTTTTAATGGGAGGCAGGAGGAAGAAAAGTTTCCTCCAACTATATATTTACCTTCTACTTTGCCTTGTATATTTTCACTTTCTCAAAGCCAAATTTTTGGAAGTGATTTATCTGCCCTTATTCACTTTCTATTACTTCAAAATTCTACTGCATTCTACTGAAACTTCTCTTGTCTAAGCTACAGTGACTTCTTTGCTGCTAGATCAATCTGACATCTTAGAATATAGAAATAATATTCACTTACCTTATCGTTTATTTTTCTTATTTATTTATTTTTTTGAGATGGAGTCTCACCCTGTCACCCAGGCTGGAGTGCAATGGCACAATCTCAGCTCACTGCAACCTGGGTTCAAGCGATTCTCCTTCCCCAGACTCCCAGGTAGCTGGGATTACAGGTGTGCACCATCAAGCCCAGATAATTTTTGTATCTTTAGTAGAGATGGGGTTTCACCATGTTGGCCATACTGGTTTTGAACTTCTGGCCTTGTGAATCACCTGCCTCGGCCTCCCAAAGTGCTGGGATTACAAGTCACTTACCTTATTTTATTTTAGTGCTTAGTATTTAGTATTATTTCTGCCTTGTAGTAATATTCATATTTTCTGAACATGAAACTGATATTCTGAAAAAAAAAGTTGGTCTTGAATGGAGAGCTCTGTATCAGGATCCTATACCTTGTTAAAGTAAAATAAAATAATCAATTACATTCTCATATTAATTATTTCATGAATATTTACATTTTATTTTTTACTCAGGGTCATATACTTCCATGGCTTACATCAATAGCAGAGGCCATTGTATCTAAAGTTATTAATAATTAAAGGTGATCTTGGGAACAGGGGAAGCTAATGAGAAAAGTTTGCCTTGTGAATATTCAAGTAGATGTAAGTGCATTAAACATATTAAAGACAGACTATTCCTCCTAAGTCATATAAAGTGACTCCAGCCAAAATATAACGGGAAACACTGAGAGAGTAAAATCTTACCTGTTGTTAGGATCTAACTTCATTGCTTTAAAAAGCCAAGTATTGGTCAGGCGCGATGGCTCATGCCTGTAATCCCAGCACTTTGGGAGGCCGAGGCGGGCAGATCATGAGGTCAAGAGATCGAGACCATCCTGGCCAACATGGTGAAACACCGTCTCTACTAAAAATACAAAAAAAAAAAAAAAATAGCTGGGCGTGGTGGCGTGCGCCTGTAGTCCCAGTTACTTGGGAGGCAGAGGCAGGAGAATTGCTTGAACCCGGGAGGTGGAGGTTGCAGAGAGCCGAGATCACGCCACTGCCCTCCAGCCTGGCGCCTGGTGACGGAGTGAGACTCTGTCTCAAAAAGAAAGAAAGAAAGAAAGAAAGAAAGCAAAACATTAAGTGAAAGATCTTTGATGTATCTTTGATTTTATTTGGAAATTTTTCCAAGGTTTTTTCTTTTTAAGTTACTCTTTTTCCATTGAAAAATTTTTGCTTTGTGATGAGAAAATTATGCAGAATAGTTGTAATTGACAAAAATTTTGAGTTTATTGCTATAGCCTGGGAATGTACACAATGCACTGAAAGTAGAAGAAAATAGATTTTCAAGGGCAGGCTTTTCAGAAGAGATAGCACTTGCGCTAAGGCTTGATGGATTGTAGACAGTTTTCAGGTCGATGATGGAGGAAAGACATCTGGGTGGAGGTGCCAGTGCAAGCAAAATGCAGAGACATGGATATCAAGAGATGTTTGGAGAACTACCAAGACCAGTTGTTCCAATGAAGTGCTAGTTGAGACTTTTTAAAGTATAATTAACAGGGATACAATTCAAAATAATTTGAAGGAATAAAAGCAGCAGGGTGGATTTATTGTTCACACAATGGAAAATCACCAGAGTGGCTGGTTTCAAGCACAGATGGAACTGAGAATTTAAAAGATTCATGAGTTTTCTGTTTTGGTTCTTCCTCTCCCTCTCTGTTTCTCCTTTTCTTTCTCCTCTTTTCTTCTTCTTTCTCATTTCCTTCTTTTCTCTTTTTCTTCTGTGTTAGCCTAATTCTTAGGTAGACTCCTGCAACAGAAAAACCACAGCAGCCACCAGCAACATGCTACACTAAAGTCATCCCCATATTAATGGATCATGCACTGTGTATGCATTTTATAACTTACCTTTTTTTTTTTTGCATGGAATGCAAAGTTCTTGATAACATGTCCCCTATTGTCCTGTATTACCTCATTTTCTGTTTTCTGTCCATCTTTCAGTTACATGCAGGCTAGATTAAGGAACTCTGCTTTAGATGGATGGGGACTTTTTATCAGGGGTGTAATAAATTGATATGTGAGAAAAATGAGATAACTCTAGGAATGATTATTCCTGTAAGTTAATTATATGAATGATACAACATGGTGGTAAGCTATGGGGTTTATCATGATTGCTATTGGGAGCATTCAGACAGGTTTTGACAAAGGCGGAGAAGGTTCTGTATAGTCTATACTGTTTGTGTGACAATTTAATTCAACAATTATATATTAATGAAGATGTTTTCATTACTATCAAACTCTGCAGTAAGTATGCTTATACAGAGGAGCTTGAAATTATTCTCTTTGGTTTTAGATTAGAAGTGAAAGTGTAAAATAAAAGAAAAATGCACATTTTAAAAATGTATGCCCATTGGCCAATAGCCCTCCAGGAAAATTTTCCTGGTTTTCACTTGAATCAGCAATCTACGTGTTTCAATTTTCCAGCATCCTGGTCTCCCTGAAATCATGTGTTTTTATAATTATCAATGTGATGATAAAATTCTATTGGAAGAAAATTTCATTGTGTAAGTTTTCACAAACCAGGGTCTACGTGTAGGTGTTTCCTTTGCCCATTCATGGTTTGGGTTGCAGAGATGGTTGCCTCAGCATGTTTACCAACTAGTGACTTAATTTCTAGTCATAAAATGCATCAGTGTGTCTACCCGAAGCAGTGTGACTTGAGAGTTGACAAATTCTGCATTTTTCACAAACATAATAGGTTAGCAGTGCAGATAAGGAATAAAGGAGCCAAATGAAGATGGCGTGTATTACTGGCAACATGTCTCAGATGGAATGGCCAGAAAAACAAATGAGAGAACCATTTGGATGTAATTAGATAGCAGGAGGCAGGGAAAAGAAAGACAAAGTCTGTAAAATAAGGAACAGATGATGCCTCTGTAGTCCAAACACCCCAAAATTTTCAGCTTGCTTTTCCTGCTTGTTCTGCTGTAACAAAGTATGTGGACACTCACTGAAATATACTCAGCTCTGAGATTATTAACAATTTTGAAATTGAAACCAGCTGCATACCAAAATACTGTAAACTAAATGTTTGAATTGATTCTTGGCTTTATTTATCCTCTATTAAGACATTTATACCATTAAATTGCAGTTTTATTTGCAGTGCCCTTATCTAAACTCTCCTGCAAAGAATATTTCCAGTTGCAGTTTTAAAGGAGCTCTGTGTATTCCACATACTAGGTGCTTAATTTGAATTTTAAATAAATCAGCTTATGAATCAATTTTCACGTGTCTTTCGTGAGTTTCCCTCCCATCTCCATTCAAAACAACTGAAGCCCAAAATAATGCCTACCACCTTTACTATTTGTTTATTCAAAAAACATTAAGTACTAGCCCTTGAGGATATAAAAATTGGCCCTGGAAATTTCTATGCCTCTTATACCCTTAAACGTGACATAAAATAGCGTGAGGCTGGCTGCAGGGAGGAAGGGGGCTAACATCTGAATGACTGCCTACTGTGTACAAGGCATTGTGTTGACCACTTCACATGCATTATCTCCAGTCCTAAGAATCGCCCTGGGGTTATTCTTCATGTACATTTTCGGCAAAAATGGCACACATATTAATGAAGTTTCCCCAGGGTTTTAATATTAGTAGCTGGAAGATCCAGGATGTGAACGCTTGTTTTCTTTACCCTGTTGGATATTTCTAGTCCTTTTTTATTTCATTGAGCTAGGTATTATTTTTCCTGTTTTCTTTAGCCATAGAAAATAGGAGGATAAGTAGTGAGATCCTCAATCAGCATATATTTTATTCCTAAAAAAATTGCTAGGACTATAATGCCATTTTTGTTTACTTCAGATTTTTCTGCCTAGAATATGAATTTTTATAGTTTTGTTCTATGTTTTCCTCCTATATTTTTCGTTTTTACCAGACAAACCTCAGATGGACAGTTGAAACAGCGTTTCCAACTCTTAGAAATGAATGCCTGCTGAATAGTTACATCTCTTGCCCCAGTAGCCATATATGAAAGTTCTGCCACCTTATTTCCTTCACTTTTGCCCCACTGAGCATGTCCTACTTTCTATGAGATTGCTAAGGATAAGCAACGGAAATGGGGCAGAGCATACCTCTTGTCACTGCAGACTCTTTGCAAAGCAAGACTTTTAGACCCAGCTCCAAGCCTCTGTTGCATGGTCTTCTGAGGTCAAAATAGACAATCATTTTCTTCTGAAGTACTGATATGGTTTGGCTGTGTCCCCACCCAGATCTGATTTTGAATTGTAGCTTCCATAATTCCCATGTGTTGTGGCAGAGACCCTGGGGAAGATAATTTAATCATGGGGAGGTTTACCCCATACTGTTCTTGTGGTAGTGAATCAGTCTAATGAAATCTGATGGTTTTATAGGGGGTAATCCCTTTCACTTGGTTCTCAGTTCTCTTTCCACCACCGTGTAAGAAGTGCCTTTCACCTTCTGCCATGATTGTGAGGCCTCCCCAGCCATGTGGAACTGTGAGTCTATTAAACATCTTTTTCTTTAAAAATTACCCAGTCTCAGGTATGTCTTTATCAGGAGCATGATAGTGGAAGAATACAAGTACGTAAATACTGTAATTTATGTTTAGAATTTCCTGCCGTTTATACATTCATGAATACATTCTACGGGTTTGTTGTTTTTGTTGTTTGTTTTTAACTTTCTATGTTTGTCGATGTATATGTTTATGGGGTGCATGTGATGTTTTGATGCAGGCGGGCAATGTACAATAATCATATCATGGAAAATAGGGTATCTATCTCCTCACACCTTTATTCTATGTGTTACAGATAATCCAATTACACTCCTTTTGTTATTTTAAAATGTACAATTAAATTACTACTGACCATAGTCACCCTGTTATCAAATATTATTAATAGTTTTTATTTATTCTATTTTTTATGCCCATTAACCACCCCTACCTTCCCCCACACCACCCAGCTGCCCACTGCCTATCCCAGCCACTGGTAACCATCCTTCTACTCTTCATCTCCATGAGTTCAATAGTTTTGATTTGTATTTAGTTATTATTGTTTTTGTTTTTATTTTTTATTGTACTTTAAGTTCTGAGATACAAGTGCAGAACATGTAGGTTTGTTACGTAGGTATACCTGCACCTTGGTGGATTGCTGCACTTATGAACCCATCATCTAGGTTTTAAGCCCTGCATGCATTAGCTACTTGTCCTAATGCTTTCCTCAACCCTTGCCCTCTAGCTGACCCTGGTGTGTGCTGTTCCCCTCCCTGAGTTCATGTGTTCTCATTGTTCAACTCTCACTTAAGAGTGAGAACATGCAGTGCTTGGTTTTCTGTTCCTGTGTTAATTTGCTAAGGATGATGGTTTCCAGCTTCATTTATGCCCCTGCAAAGGACATGGTCTCATTCCTTTTTACAGTTGCATAATATTCTGTGGTATATATGTACCACATTTTCTTTATTCACTCTTTTATTGATGGACATTTGGGTTGATTTCATGTGTTTGCTATTGTAAACAGTGCTGCAATAAACACACATGTGCATGTGTCTTTATAGTAAAATGATTTATATTCCTTTGAGTATATACCCAGTAATGGGAGTGCTGGGTCAAATGGTATTTCTAGTTCTAGATCCTTGAGGAATTGCCACACTGTCCTCCACAATGTTTGAACAAATTTACACTCTCACCAACAGTATAAAAGCATTCCTGTTTCAGCCTTGCCAGCATCTGTTGTTCCTTGACGTTAAAATAATCATCATTCTGATTGGCGTGAGATGGTACCTCATTGTGGTTTTGATTTGCATTTCTCTAATGATCAGCAATGTTGAACTTCTTTTCATGTGTTTGTTGGCCTTATAAATGTCTTCTTTTGAGAAGTGCCTGTTCATATCCTTTGCCCACTTTTTGATGAGGTTGTTTTTTTCTTGTAACTTTAAGTTTCTTGTAGATACTGGATATTAGACCATTGTCAGATGGGTAGATCGCACAGATTTTTTCCCATTCTGTAGGTTGCCTGCATTCTACAGATGTTTTATGGTATCTCTCAGATGTACTAAACATGATTCTAGGTTCTTGGATTACAACTATAAAACAAAAGAAGGAAAAAAAGAAATAAGAAGAGAGAGAGGAAGGAGAAGGAGGAGGGGGAAGAAGAGAAAGAAAAGGGAAGGAAAGACAAGACAGCAACATTGCTGTGCTCATCAGGCTTACACCTGAGTACTGTTAAGGTAGAAATAGACATATTAGCCACGATTCTAGTTACTTTATTAACCTACCGTTGCTAATGATGATGACAACATTTAGGTGATGATGATGGGAATGAAGGAAGATCTGATTTCATGCTCACTAATGAGTTTTATATTTAGATTTTTTTAAATGGTGTCCTAATTTACAGAAGATTGGGAGTGGGTGCAGGTGAGCGAAAATATCCAAAACAGACTGGATGCTAGAGTACCAAGTAAAGATGGCAAATTACGGAAATAATGGGACCTATACTGTGATTCTCAAACTTTGCCGCACTTTGAAATGACCTGGGGAGCTTTGTAAGAATCCTGACTCTCATCTTATACCCCCACCACATAAATGAGATAGTCTGAGGTGAAACACAGGTGTCAAATGCTTTTTGCTTTGTTTTGTTTTGTTTATACCTCACTTGTTTATTTCAGTATGCAAACAAACTTGAAAGCCAATGCACCAAACATACTGTTTTCAAACTTTAATGTATGTGCAAATCACCTGGGGATCTTATAAAATGCAGTTTCTGGTTTAATAGATCCAGAGTGGGCCCCAGATTCTCTGCTGCTGCTGCTGCTTTGTAGACCAGACATTGAGTAGCAGGGCTCTAAACAACAGTTTTCCCCACGTCAGGACTGTAAGAACTCTGTAGCTAGCTACCAGATCTTTTCTGAGTAGTGGATACCTCAAGCCCCATTCAGTCTGATGAAAGCATGTCAAGTGCTATTACTAGGGAAACCTTAGAAATATTTAGAAAAGAGGCTCTCCACCACAGGTTTCTGACATGTTTGAAAACACCGCACAGTATGGTCTGAATGTTAGTGCCCTTTGCAAAATTATATGTTGAAATCCTGTCCCTCAAGGTGACAATATTAGGATTATCATCTTGAGCGATATGAAATGGGAGATGATTGGTCATAGGGCTAAACTCTGAATGCAATGGTACATCAACAGAAAAGGTCCAAGGACCTTTCCAGATGAGAAATGATATATGAATTTGTCACAGGAGGAAAAAATGTCTAGGTGTCTATAAGATGGATAATTTAAATAAATAGAGCATATTGAGTACCTATAGACCTTTAATCTAAAACTCTATCAACTTTATGGAATTTTGTTACGTAATAAAAATGTTGGTTGAATGAATTTGGTGAAAGAATGAGCAAATAAATTGATAAGACAACTTCCCATGGCACACCATTTAATTACAATAACAATAGTTAAGCTAATATTTGTGGAACACTCCGATCTGTCCAAAATATTTTGCATGAATTATCTCATTTAATTTTCATCACAACATGAAAAAAGGAGTAAGTTCATAATTTACACATAGATGAGTCTTAGAAGGGGAAATTAATTAGAGTTTTCTAGAAGCTAGTATTGTGCATAATATTGGCTTTAAATCTGCTAAATGTTTATTTAGCCTGAGTTTGAAAATTCTACGATTTGGTATTGGTTCTTACTAAATTCTTCATTCTAAGTAACGTAATACTTGAAGCATAAGACATGCTAAGTGACTTAACTGATTTTTAAAATGATGTGAAATGTTCCAAATAGTGACGTTACACCTCAATGCCTGCATACTTCTTGGCTCTAACTAGCCATTTCACCTGGTCATATTTCCTGGATCTTGTTAAGAGTGGCCTACAACCATCATATCATTCTTCCTCAGTATTCATGTAACCCTTGAAGTTATATTTACACCTTAAATTATCCATTCCACATTTTATTGTCTTAAGTTTTCAACATGAAGGACTCTTCTGCATGTGTCTATTTTTAGTATAACTGCAAGTAAAATACTGCAAATGCCTCAGATGAAATGTTCTTGATGAGGTCAACCTCTTATTAGAATATCTGTCACGTGGGCACAGAGTAATGTTTGTTAAATTGAAGAGAATTGACAGTCATAAAGATGAAATAAACTGGGTAAATTAGTGCCTTTATAATTCCATCTGTGTCATAAAACCCAACATTGGAGAAGGGGTTATGGCTCCAATACTTTCATTGCTGACTGAATGTTTAGTATATGAGCTCTGTACTTTTTCACATTTTTACATTAAGCTCAAAAGCAAATTATGAAAACAATTTACTTTCTGGTCATCCCATGCAGATTAATTCCTATGGTATCACAAGTTTAATCAGCTATACATTGTTTACATTCTATATTACCTGCTATAATAGATATTTTTTATATTCCCTGGTTTAAGGCCCCATTTTTCACTTAAATTGTCACTCATCCTCTTAACTAGCATCCAGATTTTTCTTCAACACAAGCTCTACATGGGGTCAAAGTTATCCTTTAAAAACATAAACTCACTGGCTAAATTCTTAAAAGTTCTGTTGCCTTTCGGTTAAAATTGTAACCTCCAATATGACACACAGATTTCTTCATTATTTGCTATACACTGTGTCTTCAAGCTCATTGTTAGTAACCGTTTTTTCCTCTTCATCCCTTTAGCCAAGGAAAACTGCAATATTTGTGGCTCTTCAGCCATAACATGCTCACTCCCACACGTGTGCTTTGCCACATGTGTTCCCTCCTCCTCAAATGCCCTTCCCTCCTCGCTGCCATTTTCTCTTGGCTAACTTTTCCTTTTTTTCAAGCTCATAACTTCCTCTGAGAAGGATTCAAAATAGAAATCACCTCCTTTAAGGAGCCTTCTCTGACTTTCCAAAATTGGGTTAGGTCCTGCTCAAATAGCATCCAAAAAATAGGCATTTATCACATATAATGTTTTGAAACTGGTTTTCTTATTGGCTTTCCACAGCATGATGTAAGTTCATTAAAAGACTTGTAACATGGGTACTAAAATATGTATGGGATAAATGTCTGTATCACTGATTTTTAAAAAGTCACCATGGTATTCTTACTTCTTGACATTAGTGGGTTAAGTTTTAAAGTTCATCCAATTTTGTTTTATATCCTTAAAGGAAAACATTCCTAGTTTAGGAGTCTATTTTACAAATTCTACTAAGGACAATAATAAACAGGAAGTGACATTTAAAAATGATTATAGACTATGTATTTATGTATATATTATCTGAAAAATATGCATGATTTGTTATTAGAAATAAAAATAACTAAAAAAAAATACTGTGCTGGGACTTTTTAGCTCAGGAATCCAAATTATTTTAATTGATTTTTTTTTCTTGCTTTGGTTCCTCTTGTGTGCCCATCAATTCTCTTCAATAAATATTTATTGACTACTTGCATGTAAAGGCACAGTGCTAGGCAGAGACTGCCTAAGTCAGTAATATGGCATTTTGCGGCAATTTTGACTGCTTTTTATCACTGAGCAGATCTACCATAGAGGGATGGAAAAGCTCAGGTATTTATGTCTCTGGCTTCCATGAACTGAGGCTGCCCAATGCTTTCAAGAACACCAGGTGGTTGGTGCTGCACTTTCATTATATTCTCCACTGTCTGCCGGGGATCAGGACCTCACAGAGCCCTCACGTCGTGAGGAGAGATTGGAACCTGAATCTCCAGAGTAGAGAACCTTGCTTAATCTGCCCCTTTATGGTAGTGAATTTAGACATTTTCTGGGAGCACAAATTAGAATCCTTGTGAGAGTTCTTACTACAATCAAATCAACCTCATATACCACTCCTAAAAATTGCTTCTAGTGATGTTATTTCACAGTAAAATCATGCCTGTATTCCTAAAATACATGTAGAACATCCAAAACACTAAAGATTTACATCAAACACTAAAGATTTTTTTGAATGCATCAGTACTACAAAACTGTTTTTAAAATAATGTGTTTTTCTTTTATTTTCCAACCACCATTAATGAAAGCATAACTGCCAGGAGAACGTTTTTTTCTTTAAGGGTCAAGAAATCAACCCTAAGTAGTCAAATAGCGTAAATTGTTTTTTCCCCTGTAGCTGAAATTGCTCATTGGTTTTAAATTTCCCAATTGAAATTAATGAACAATTTTCTCTGCAGTGTAAGAATGGATTTGGCAGTGCAAAGATCACAGCAATCTCTTCAATAAATTGGGCAAAGAAAACTCACTGGTTCTCAAACTGTTAAATGGATATTAGGGTTTTTAATGAATGGAACATTTATTTTTGTGCCAGTTCAACTAACAACATTGACATGATTAGCATACATTTTGGCAACTATTCTAGCACAAGGTGTCAGTAAAAAGGGGCTTTTATCTTTGAGCTTAATTTACTTTAGCCTTCCTTGTTATTAATGTTTTTAATGTGAATGAGATGTTTTTGTAAAGGAAATCCTGCCACAAGAAGTTATTCAGAAATACATCTTTTTATTAATGCTACAGGCATTTCTTATATTGGAGATAAAGTCCATTCCCCAAAACACATGAACCTTCTTCAAATTGGAAAATGAATCGAAAATTGTGTTATTTATACTGATGGTAAAATTATTGTACTTACGGAGGATTCTTAAAAAACAAATAGTGTTACTTTTATCTCACGTAGTTTCTTTCTCTAAAAAGGAGAAATAAGAAATAAAATATGACTAGCAAGAGACGTTTCCTCCATTGCTACATATCAGTTATAAATTAAAAGTTTTGGGGGTTAAATGATCTTAGTCTCTTAGTTCAGATGCCTCTCATACAAAAGGAATTTCCAATAAAAATATACTTTTTGTAACAAATCTTGCTGTCTCCTATACTTATTACTTTATTTATTGAAATTATCAAATTGAAGAAAATAAATGAGTTAATTAATACAAATCTAAAAGAACTTGGCTGTTTGCATTCAATTTCTTTTCGAGGAGAATATTTTTGTTTTAAAAATTATTGCAAGTGATTGCAACACAGCCAACAGCGGATTTGCTATAAACATGGTAAAATGAAAATGTATAATGATATTAAATCTATAATAAATTAATATGCATGTGCACATACATGGGTGCAAATTTTCATATGAACTTACATCAAACATTTAGACATACTCTGTACTCTCTCTATATGTCTATAACTACACACAAATTTAATAATT
Organism: Cheracebus regulus; assembly: GCA_963574635.1. Lineage (NCBI taxonomy): Eukaryota > Metazoa > Chordata > Mammalia > Primates > Pitheciidae > Cheracebus > Cheracebus regulus. Next base: position 13,435 of record CAUYQU010051734.1, on the reverse strand, counting down.
TACCCAATGTTTAATTGAGTAATGAATTAGTTTAATATAAACTTTAGTATAGCAGAATACTACAGTTTACCCACATTTAACCCTAAAAACAAACAAATGACAGGCACTTCAGTGAAAGAACAAGCCCATGTTCAAATATAAAATGCTAAAAATGAGAAAGAAATTATGAAAATATATACCTTTAATTTGCAGACATATAAACACTTTTGGTACAGTACAGATGCATGATGCCAAAAAGTAAAATAATCCAGTTTAAGCTAACACATTCCTTGTTTATACAGATTTTTTTTGCTATAGCTCTCATATAAAATAATATTTCCAGCTCACACAATGAAGTGAAAGTGATACATCACTGATGAAGTAGCTTTCTTCATTGCAAGAGATTCAGTAAAAGCTGAATTATCAAAGAAATCTGCTGCCGGGCTTACAAATAAACTGTTGGACTTAATCCAAAATGAAAGAAAGGAAGTCAGAAATGGGAGCCAACAAACCTAAACAACAACAAAAAGATAAGTGCAGTACAATTTTCCTATAAAAAGCCCAACTGAAACAACCAATAGTGTACACAAGCCTCTAGAAGAATTCGGTTTTATTATGATTTCTATTTTTTTTTATGTGATGGATAATTTTAAGCCTATAAAAATTTAACATATAACCCAAGTATAAAGTACAACCAACCAGTTGTGAAAGCACTAAAATGTCATGAATGCCTATGAAGCAACTAAGGATTGAAGCATTTCTTTGCTTCTGGCTGTTTTTCTTGGGCACAATATCTAGTTACATTTTCTGTAACAAAGAATATATATATATATATATATATATATATATATATATATATACTTCCCCTGTAATAATAACAAGTGCAGTGGTAAAGCAAACAGAAAGCAATTCGAGTACACAGAAAGTGGACTACGCTTCAACAGGTCGAATTTGTAACACAAGATAATATTTTTATCCTTGCTAAAAAGGAATTGCACTTCTTTTTAATGCCTTCTCTTTCAAACTATATATGCACTTATGAGGTAATAAGCATTCTGTTTACAAGTGCATTTCTTTTTTTCTTATCATATATTTAAATAGGGTGAAATTTAATTTACTTTAATTTCATATTTGTTTAATGTTAAAAACAATATATTTAAAATATACTCTTTCATTAAGTTCATGTACAACTGTCAAGTACAATACCTCAGTTCCCTGCAAAGGAGCAGCTGATGCCCTCTTGTGGTGACAGGACTTTTTAGATGAAAAAAACTACCATTTTCTTACCTTACTCCCAGGTTTTACCAATCATCTGCTTGTTGTATGAAAGCTGCAAACCATGTCCAAGCTTTTTTTTTTTTTAATAACAGTCCTATAGCTGTTAGTGCTGATTTTCACTTAAAAATGCTGTACACATTTTATAACCTCTGAATTTAAAAACCTGTAAACAGCTATTTACAATACAGAACAAGTTATAAATTAGTTGTCCTTCATTGGAACTGCCATCAACACACTCTTTTTAGGTGATGAAGATCCAAAGTCCGTTAAAACATCTCTCTGTGTTATTCCACCACAAAATATCAAATATTAGAAATATCCACTGGCTTTCTGTCTTGCATATGGAAGTCAATTTTTCCTTTCAGTGGAATCTGTACTTCCAAATTTTCATCTTCCCTGGGGTGCTTTTTCCCTTTCCTTAAACAGATGTATATACCCATCCCTGTGACCAGTGTGATGGAACCCAAGCTTATTACAGACAGAGCTACTAAGGTGGGCATACAGGACACAGATTCTACCTTTCTATGAGTTGGTTCTATTGAGATCTGTGGTTCTTTCTCCTCTATATTAATCTCCGGTTCCTTTCTTAAAAGACTCTCAATGTAACTCTCATTGCTGACAGTGTCGTTGACAAACAGGTTCACCATGACCGTGGAATGGAGAGGCTCGGGATAACCATGGTCACTCACTTTCACCAATAAGCGATGGAGCCCATAATCTGTTTGCATTAATGCCTCTTCCAAAGTAATGTTGCCAGTTTTAGGGTCAATCCTAAAGGATTCAGGCCTGGGACCTCTTCTCCCTATGATGCTGTAAGCTATGACAGCATTCATGCCTGTGTCTTTGTCAACAGCATAGACTTCTGTAACTGGGGAGCCAGGGAGGGTAGAAGGCAGTACTAACAGATAAGACATGTTAGACTGAGGAAATAAAACAAGAGGAGGATTGTCGTTGATATCTAGAAGGAGAATTGTGATTTTTGCAGTAGAGGAGAGGGCAGGCTCACCCCCATCAACAGCTTCGACCCACAAAGTGTAGGAGCTTTGCTGCTCTCTGTCCAAAGAGACTTTAGCCCTCAGCATGCCCTTTCCTGTATCTATGACAAAAATATCACTCTGGTTCACCACCGAGAGGGCAACCCACCCGTTTCGTCCAGTATCTGCATCTGTTACACTAATCACTCCTATCTCACCATAGCCTGGAAAGTTCTCAGGCACGAAAAAGCTGAAGTCCTTGTTGATAAACCTAGGACTGTTGTCATTTTTATCCAACACTGTGAGGGCCACAGTGGCTACTGATTCTCTGGGTGGCTTCCCACAGTCAACAGCTCTGACAGTGTATCTGTACTTTTCTTTCTCTTCTCGGTCCAGCTGAGTAGAAACTGTCAGAATTCCCATGACACTGTCTAAGGAAAAATATGATGGCGCATCAGGTCCCAGAAAATATAAAACTTGGCCCCTCTCTCCACTGTCGGCATCTGTAGCATACAGCTTAGTCAAAAAGGCATTGGGTGTGTTGTTTTCTTCGATGGTTAGTTCTATTAAGGGTTGAAGGAAAACTGGAGCATTATCATTATCATCTAAAAGTTGCACTTTAATAACTCTTTTGACATGAAATCCCTCAGAGTTCCAGGCCACCACAGCTATTTCATAGAATTGCTGTAGCTCATAGTCCATAGGTTTTGTGGTCTCTAGTAAATATTCATTACTGTATGGTTTGTAGGGTGATAACCTAAATGGCCCTTCACCATCCAGGTAGCAGTTAACCTTGTATTTACCTTCTGGATCTCTTATGGTGAAAAACGCAATGGGAGTGTTAATGGGTTCCAGTTCTTTCAGATAAACAACACCGTCTATCTCGTTTGCTATGTAACGAGGAACAATTTCAGGGGGTCTGAAAATAACTTTGATAATGGACACAAGAGCGGTGATTACAGCAGGGATGCAGCCTGGTCCATTAGCAAGGATGGTGAGCTTGTGGGACTGCAGAACACTTCCTCCAATCTTACTGAAAAGTTTAATAACACCAGTGTTTTCATCCAGGTGAAATAAATCCTTAGATGCTTGTGGAACTTTCTGACTGTAAGAATAGGTAATTTGAGCATTGGTCCCCAAGTCTCTATCCACAGCCTGGACAGCTGCAATTGGGGTACCCACTGTAGCATTCCCATACACTGTGACATTTATTTGTGAGTCTGTGAACAGAGGGCAATTGTCATTAATGTCACTTATGCCAATGGTGAGGGTGGCACTGCCCAGCAGTGGTGGAGACCCACCATCCTCAGCTATGATGATGCTCACATACTGGTCCTGGGTTTCCCTGTCCAAAGCACCCATGACAATTAGGTAGGGGGTGCGCTCCCCATTCTCATTCTCCTCCACGTCAAGGGTGAACATACCATGGTAGTCCAGTAAGCGATAGGTCTGCACCCCATTAATGCCTACATCTGGGTCCACAGCAGGATGCTCTATGGCCAATCGGGTGTTTACAGGTGCGTTTTCCGGGACCCACACGGAGATCTGGGAAACAGGGAACTGCGGAGCGTTGTCATTGATGTCTCTGATGGCGATCTTCACCTTCACGAACCTGAAGTATTCCTGAGGCAGGACGAGCACATCCAGCAGCAAAAGGCAGGAGTCAGAAGGAGAGGAGGAGATGGAAACGCTGCCGCTCCACGCGGCCCCTCCGCCCCCTTCCAGACACAGGGCCTCCCTGTCGATCTCCTGAGCCGAAGTGTGCAGCTCCCCAGAGCGGTTGTCTAGGGTCACGTACTGGCCACTCAGTCCCCGGGAGGCCAGGCTGAAGGAGAGAGGGGGGCTCCACTCCGCACCGGCGCGCTCAGGCAGCTGCGACTGCGCGTCCCGCCTCCCTGCAGCCCCGGGCAGCAGCCGCAGGTCCTCGGCCAGGCTGCCGATGAGCACCCCCGCGGGCAGTCCTTCGTTTAGGCTGTACAGAAGCTCGGTGGCCCGGCTGTAACTCGCGAGGCAGCTGAAGGGTCCCACGAAGAGGACAAACAGAAACAGATGCTGGAGTGGGGGGAGGGAAGAAAGCGCATTACATACCCAGGGAAACAGGGGTCCGGGAGAGAAGCAAGTGCCCCTGTGATCCTTGCTGTCCCCAATCCCCATTCCCAGAAGCAAAACCTCTAGTTAGGACGGGGCGAAGAAGAACCCCGCTGCAAAGGAGAGATCTGTGGGGCAGTATCGTCTCCAAAACTTAATTTTGCTGTTCACTTTCTTTTCCCCTCCGCCCCCGCCTTCCCCGCTCGTCTCCCCATCACTACCCTCATCCAGCTAACATTCAGGGCCCCAGACCATAAAACAGCCCTGGAAACACACGCAGAAGTGGAGAGGATTCCAACTCAGAGACTGCGCAACGCGACAGGGAAACCTCCAGGGTAGGTGGTGGGGACGGAGGGAGCTGGTAGCAGAGAGCACTGAAAGGTGGGCGATTTATTTCTCCTTGAGGTGATTCTGCCATTAGAGTGCTGGAACACGCAGTGCGTGACATCCCTTACTAGGAGAACCGTAAAACAACCACAATCGCAACAATAGTAACATGGAAAAAATGCTAACACTCCCTCTTCCACCTCCAGCACTTTAGGTCTCAGGTCGGAAAGAGTGATTTTTATTTTAGCACGCATCTGAAATCAGACCGAAAGGATCTGGATGTCCATCCCTTACCAAGCCGTCACTTATCCCCCTCCCTTAGGGGGACGCATTGTAAACACGGAAAATGGTTATGCAAAAACAATTTGTCAGTTTCGGTAGGCAGTCACAGCCAGACGCCGGCAGCAGGAAACTATCCCCGAGCCCCCCGTAACTAAACCGGATTGAGGGCACCCCCGTCCCTCTCTACCTCATCTGGATACATTTCTTGCTTCAGAAACTTCCTCTCCTGACCCAAAGGCTTGCCCGTTCCTTGTTAAAAGGAAGACACATCATCCCAAACTCCCTTTCCCTCCCCGCGCAGTCCTTCCTCTGAAGTTTAGATAAAGGTGGAAGGTTTGAAAACCCATCTGAGTGGAAATTGCTTTACGATACTGCAACTTGTCCAGGTCCGGGGCTCCTGGACCCTAACCCTTACCGGCAGGTTCCTGTGGCTGGTGCTGCTCCTGGGACGAGGTAGACGCCCCATATCCAGGCGCGGGTGCCAGGTCGCCGGGCACCAGCTCACTGCCAGGGCCCGCGAGCTGCGCGCATTCCCTCGGCCGCGCATTCCCTGGGAGGCTGCAGTCAGAGCGCTCGGGAAGGGAGGGCGACAGAAGACACTCCCTCTCGGTTCATGCAAATCGCTGGGGAAACTTCAGCCAATAGTCACCGGCTCTTCAATTAAGGACGGGAACTCACAGAGGGGCAGAAAGGCGAGGGGGCAGAAGGGCACATTCATGGTTCCCTGCCCCGGACGCAGGTACCTCCAGACCCTGCCAGAGGAGCTGGAATGGGGGACTTGGTCCCGATGACTGCGAAGAGGCCCCTCCGGGTTGGGCACAGCAGCGCTTGCCTACCAGCCTCCTTCCTTGCTGCACCAGTCAGATGCCAAGTCCACAGGTTGCTAGCAAGAGAGGGAGAAATAAAAGAAATAAATAAGCTTGTATTTCTGGATGAAACGGAGAGAGGAAGTCAGTGCCACAGAGCAATCACAGGCGCGGTCCCAAAACGCCTGCTTTGCTACCAGTTCCTCCTGGAGTCTCGGATCCAGCAGTGTTGGCAGAGAAAGAAAATGCCCTTTTCTCAGCGGAGGGAGGGAATCTCAACTTCTGTGTAAAGTAGGGTGAACCGTGAAAGTAAATACAGGAATTCAGTGAAGGTTTCCACATGACCCCAGTTTTGAGTCTTTGCTGTGGGCGGTGCAGAGCTTTTGCTTGTTTCCTAGTTGGAGACACAATTCTCTCTGAGTGTCTGCCCTGTGGTCTTATCTTAGAGACAGTGGTGGCTTCTGGACACAGGGAAGGGCCAAGGGGAAAGTAGAAACAATCGTCCTGTAACACAAGTAGCTCTGCCTGCAAGCAATCCTTAACATATTTACCCAAGAGGTAAATTGGTGTGGGGAGGAGGAGGGATTCACTGAAGCCTAGGTAAAAACCTGATTATTTTCCAAATTGGTCCTTCCTTCCTTCCTTCCTTCCTTCCTTCCTTCCTTCCTTCCTTCCTTCCTTCCTCCTTCCTTCTCTCCTTCCCTCCTTTCCTCCCTCCCTCCCTTCCTTCCTTTCTCCCTCCCTCCCTCCCTCCCTCCCTCCCTTCCTTCCTTCCTCCTCCTCTTGCTCTCTCTCTTTCTCCTCGATTGCCTACTGGTAAAATGGTCCTTGATAAAGGAATTGTTGAAGAGTGTGGTGCCAAATGCTTGCATATCTCCTATGGCTTTGACACTGAATAGCTATGCAAGGTGGAGTCACCTAACTCCTGGGCTTCTGTTTTCTCATTTCTGAAATCAGGGCTAGTGGTATACTCCAGTGCATTAAGCCTGTGAAACACTTTTTGATGTGCAGGGTGTCCTGTAAGCAATGGAAAAGCCCATTTAGCCTTTCCATGAGACATTTCTTTTCATCGCTGGGCTCCCAGATATCCCCTGCACTGCCCTAAACCTAAAATGTCACATACTGAATGACCAATCACTGCGCCTAGAATGGAAAAAGGTCTTTGATATCTGAATTCCATATATTTTCTATAGGAACTACTTCAATTTTCCTCTTCCACCAAATGCTAACTAGAATATAAATTGCTTAGCTGAGCTGTTTTGCTTCTGATCCTTCCTATTTTCTCATTTCGACTAATCCTAAAGACAGAATCCTAAATATGGACAACACACCACCTCAAAACACCTGGTGGGTAACAGCCTGTTATTGTGCAAATGGGGTTGTACATTGACTTCACAAGTCTCTCTATAAGACAAATTTGTCATATATTATAAAACTGGCTGGTAAAATCAGTTTCTTCAACCTCTTTACCGTGACATTGGAGTGCTGATGAAGTGGTAACCTTGACCTCCAACCACCCCCCCTCTCGCCGCTCCCCCTACCACACACACACACTCAGAGGAACTTGCACATCTGAGTTTAAGGTTGGTGAACAAACTGCAGTCAGGGAAGCATGATCTGCCTCCTTTTGCTTTTTAGCTGCTGCTTCTGGCCTACAGCTGAACTTACCATAACTGATAAATATTTACTTTGAGGTCTGTAGTTGAAATTTACTTGACTCCCCAGATCAGTACCAAGCTGCTTCTGAAATGTGTTTAACTTATTTTCTCTACACAATGCTCACAGCTTCCCGAAGTTGGAGGCACATGACCAGAGTTGGGCAATCTGTCAGTGGTCAGAGGACCTGCAATCTGAAACAATTCTCCATCTAGACAGAGCGACAGGGTGGGCTGTTCATCCGCTCACAGCTCATGCCCTCTCCAACAAGTTAAGATCATCCACCTTTTTGGTGGAAACGTAGGAAGCTATTTTCTTTATTTTTCCTTTGTTATAAGGACATTGTACAGGAGCTATTGTTTATCATGGTAGTCCAAGTGAAGTGACGTTGTCACTTTGTAATTATTTTCCCAAGTCTTTAATTTTCCCTGGACCATTACTTTCCCTTTTCCCTACTTTGCAGTGGATGATTTTAGTACAGATGCACTTCCTTTTTAAAGTATTTCCCCATCCCAAGCCAGCAGAATCTTAGTCTTCTGACTTTATCACCCAGCTGAGGGTTATCATCATACCTCCCTTTGTAAAGTTGAAAAGAAATTAAATTTACCCATTTGCCCATAATTTTTCTAGAGTGTTTCTAAAAAGCATAAACATGAATTATAGCAAAAATTCTTCATGTAAGTTGAAACACGAGAATTGAACACATCTTGGAAATAATGTTTGGAATGACAGTAACAACCACATTTGCTCTTTAAGTGACTATGGTGATTGCAAAGTCTTTGCATGGAAGTTTGTCATCAAGACTGGGAGATCTTGGCACAATATTGAGCAATACTTTACACATCACATTTCAAACCATTCACTGAGCTACTTGCTATTATCTTTCCTCTCTGAAAGCCCGAAAGTTTTAAACGGGATTACACCGGATTGGGCTTAAAACAAATAAAAAGGACTAAATGGACTTCTTTCTTCTCATGTATCCCTTCTCTGGGCATTGTGAAAGCATTTCTAAACTTTTATTCCTTATGATGCCAGCCTGTGACCTACCTTCTGGTGTCACATATTTCTAATGATGACTCAGAAAGCTTCTATGCTATTAATCCCTTGAAAATAATACTTATGAACTTCTTAGACATCTCAATTGCTCTGGGCCTGCTTCCCAGGTGTTTTGTAAAAATCGATCTAGAAGAATGGTTAGATTATACGCCTCCCAAGCCTATTTTTTCTATAGACAAGAAAAACAACAGGATACAATAGATGGTGCACTGAGCTGAACCAGAGAAGTGGATTGCAGTCCCTGGGTTGTTGCTAAGTTCTTGTGTGACTTTAGACAAGTCATCACCCTTCTTTGTTTCAATTTCCTAGAAAAACACCCCTACACACTTCATGCACGTATATGCATGAAATGGCTTACTTCATATCTGGCATTAACAGATACTGCATGCTGATACACAGGTTAACTTGATTACCACTTCTTGCATTCTGTCACTAAAAGTTACTATTTTTCATGTACTGCAAGCCTTCTTGTTATAATTTGACTATCTCCACTATAAAGAGGTGAGCATGATTGTAAGTATCAAGAGACCATCTTTAAACTTTTTACGTTTTAAATCTTTTTAAAAAATTGAAGCACTATGTTTTACAGGTAGTTTTATTTGTATTTTTTCAATTAATTCTACTTCTACCATTTAGATTATTAGTTTAATAATATTGTGGCATACACAAAATTTCATGTAATCAATATATACACAGATATTTAAACGTATCTTGAACCAGGACCATGTACATGTTCTGGTTAATTCATAATTGCAAATAAATGTAAATGTAGACTATTACCTTATTTTAAGACCATTTCATTTTCTGTCTTGTTAGTAGAATATTTAATATTAGGCATCCCTTTTAAAAGTATAAAATATACCACATATAAATGGAATATATAATAAATATATATACAATGAAATATTATATCTGTATTTGTTTTATTCAATTACCAAAGTTAAGGGATGATTACATTTGAAAAACCAATACAATACTTGAGAAATAATAAATTGATTATTTAATATCAATTATGTTTTAAACATGTTACTAGGTGCTTGACGTGTAATTCAGTTAATCCTCATGTCAGTTTTATAATATAGTTATTATTATGCCAGCTTTATAGCCATACATAACATGCTTGTCCAGAGCCTGATCTGTGACCTTCAAAATACGTGATCTTTCTACTCTCATATGCCCTTTTCATCTGAATGGGAAAATACAGGATCTGCATACATTTAAATGTATTTCTATTCCGCAAATATTTGTCACTCATTTAAAATAAAAACAACATCAGAGGCGAAGATGTGTTTTATGACACGTTTTTGAAAGAAAGGATTTAGTCCTTTACTACTTCCTAAATAGATACGTACACAAGGATACCACTTGTCTAAGCTGTTTAGCTAACTTAGATCCTCTCACAATATAGACACGTAAAATATATAATGTGTGTATAGCTGTGTGTACACCTGAAAGTACTGAAAAGCCTTGGGTAATTTTAGGGATCACCTAGTTAGCCCTCATTTTACATGTTAGTTGATGGTAAGAGAGATGACTTATAGCAGATTCAAATTAGGAAAATGTTCCTATTTCTTATAGTACTAGATTTTGGCCTCATGATTGCTCTGATATTAGAGGATAACTTATAAAAACAGTATATATTTTAAATCATCTATGGTTAAGATCAAAAGCGTTGATCTTAGAGCTACTCTAATCTTTATTTATTTTATTCGTTGTTTACATTTACAAGTATTTTGAAGTGCCCACTGATGTAATTACTTTTTAAGTATGTCGGACTCACTTAAAAAGTCCTACTTCATTTCCCTACAAGATACAAAAATTAATAGTGAGACTAATAGGGAATCAGCAATGAGGCCTTTGCTGAAAAAAACTGGACAGTTAATTTAGTAAATAAACATACATTTACATACTAGCATGAAGAGGGTGCAAATGAGCTAATTTACTATAAAACTTGTATTCTAAAACATTTACTGCTGTACTGTGCAACTCCTAAATGGGACCTTTGTGAGCATTATTCTGTCCTAATGACTACCTTTTTTATGTTTTGGAAAACTTTGTATAAATAGATTTTACATTTCTCCTCTTTCCCTATATATTCCAATAGGAAAGAATGTGACAGGGTGGAAGGGTCCTTTCATTTCAGAACTCAATTAGCATCACTTTAACAGGGATAAAAATAGCTGTGTGAAGTCATTAGAAAACCCCAGGCCTAATTTTAGCTATTTTCAACTTTTCCTACTTATCCTGAAAATAAATTATGAGAGTCATTTTCAACTCATTTTAATTTCACATTCTTCCTTCTCACTTCTGGTAGAGGTGATAATGAGAGTGAAATCATCAAAAGAAAGGTGGTGGGGTTGAGGAGAAAAAGAGAAATGAAGGGCATAGAAAATCCACAAAGTGGATCAGGAGTTGCTGAATAAAGAACAGTGAACTAAATGCAGTTTATTGATGATGCATATGCCTTACTTCCTGGAGTCAGTCCCTGGGAGATTTGAAAGAAGGAAAAAATACAGGCTGTGCTGAGAATAAAGCATCGTAAACCCTATGAATTAGCATAGAAATTAGGTCAGGGCCAAACAAATCTATTAAAGGAGAGGAAGAATTTTAAATTTTGTTTTAGGAGATTGATCGTGTATTTCTTCAGATAACTACTTCTCATTCTTACAAAGTTAAGTGTTACATAAGGGAAAGTTTAATGAAAATTTATGCTCAAGTAATGTTTTTATACAGATCAACAGATCTTTTGACTGGCTTGATAAAAATCTCTTTTTATCTGACTCTGTGAGTATAAAGTGCGATTGTTAAAAACTGCATGACTGTTCTAATCTCAGTGTGTGTGGTATATATAAAAGCACTGAATGAGTATCATAGGGTCAGTGAAAGACTTTGTCAGCGATGTGCGTAGTCAATATTATCATGGCGAAAATATGAACAGCTATGATCACTAGCTGCTTATTTCTTGATATCTTTTTAGAAGGAGAATAGAGGTTGCTGACCTCAATTTCATTTCCTGCTAACAGCCAGCAATAGTCAGCACCTTTCACCAGGTACATGGTGGGCATTGCATGGAATATTCACAAAGTCTCTGCTAGTTAATGACGACCCCATTTTACAGATGAGGAATAGAAGGCTTTCAGAGGTTAAGTAGGTTTCCTGTGGTCACACAGCTTTGAAAGCGGCTAAGTTAGGCAGAACAAGGAAAATTTGAGTTAGTTTATGATAATGTTGGTGGGTCTTTTAAAAACAAATATAGGGGATATTCTAATATTCACTGAAGCAAGCACATATGTTGAATAATGAATATGGAATATGTACACATAAATAATACATATAATCTGATAGTAACAGAACCATTTCAAAAATACCAAACATCTGGAAAAATTAAGCAGTTAAAAACTTCAATAAAAATATATATAAGCTATATTTCTGGAAAAGTTAGTACACTCTTTTTTCCAAATTATTTGAATTATCACGAAAAGAATGTGGGTTTTATAACAGAATTTTTATTAACAGTTTAGAATTATATGGCAACATTAACTTGGTGAAAAGAATGTACTTCTTGATAATGAAATTGTAAATATCCTAAAGGCCCACCATTTCTTAATTGTAGATAATATTAAAATTTGGTCAAGTTGATATCAACTTTATTTGGAATACAATAATAACAGAGTTTTTGTGGATTGCCTCTCTTTATGAATAGATAAATTCTGCATTGACTAGATTTAAACAAAATATGAATAGTAATTGGTTTTTAATAATAAAATTTTATTAATAGCTTTATTTTAAATTTTCATATGTTCTTTTAGAATTCAAAATGTCATACAAATGTAGATAAGAATTTAGATTTTGTGCAATTTAACAGTCACATAGACAAAGGACAAAAAAGCTAGATGGAAAAAAGTGATAGGGAGATTTCCATGGGAAAAATATTTTTATGATATTTTTCTTTAAATAAAATAATTAAAACATTTTAAAATGTGCCATTAGTATGGCATATATTCTCTCAAACTCCTGACCGCAAATAATTCTCCTACCTCTGCCTCCCAAAGTTCTGGGATTACAGGCATGAGCTACCATGCTTGGCCAGCATGGCACTTCTCTATAGGAGCAACTATTCTTATTCTAAATGTGGATACACATGGTGTGCTTTCTTTAAAAAAAATAATAATAATAAAGCACAGTTACTGCCACTTTGTATTTCAATACCTCTCCAAAAAAATCCATATCTATTAGAGTCCTGCCAGAGCTTGTTAAACTATTCAGTAATGATCATAAAAGGCATTTTATACAAACACACACCAGTCATAAAGCCTAGAGACCTCAGGTATCCTTGATAGCTGTGAGTGTGACTATTGAAGCATTTCTGTGGGATTTCTGGATCCAGGTTGATTGAAGATGCCATTTCCACACAGCCATATATTATTTAAGAAAAGCTCAAGTAGGCTAGCCTGGATCCTTCAAATCTGCATCATTGCCAAAGGCTCTCTGAGGTGTTACACACAGCCTGCAATAGACCTCCTTAATATCATAATCAAAGCAGCAGTGAGCTTTTCAGCAGAAACAGACAAGTTTTCACTTATCACTTAAAACCATTTATTACAAAACACTAGAAATCTCGACTCAACTTTATATTTTCTCTCCAACATATTTTGGCAAATGAATGCCATATTTCTCAGAAGTTACCAGACACTAAAGAAGGGTCATATCTGTGTGCATGTGTCCTTATAGTAGAACAATTTATAATCCTTTGGATATATACCCAGTAATGGGATTGCTGTTTACAATAGCAAAGACCTGGAACCAACCCAAATGCCCATCAATGATAGACTGGACAGGAAAAATGTGGCACATATACACCATGGAATATTATGCAGCCATCAAAAACAATGAGTTTGCGTCCTTTGTAGGGACATGGATGAACCTGGAAACCATCATTCTCAGCAAACTGACACAAGAACACAAAATCAAACACCGCATGTTCTCACT
>CAUYQU010051731.1:0-58471 GCA_963574635.1 Cheracebus regulus | reverse complement strand
TTTTTTTTTAGACACACTTTGGGGCCAAAAATTTATAATTGGGAATTTTTTTCAAAATAAAAAAAATAAATTTACAAAATTAAAAAAAAAAAAAAAAAAAAAAAAAAAAAGATTGGACTCATTTTGACTCTCTCTCTCTCTCTCTCTCTTTCTGCTTAGAAAACTGAAGAAAAAAAATAAGATTGAATTCATTTTGACTCTCTTTCTTCCTTCCTGGAGTGCAGTGTGATCACGGCTCACTGCAGCCTTGAACTCTTGGCTCAAGCAATCCTCCCACTTTAGCCTCCCAAGTAGCTAGAACTATAGGCACATGCCACCATGCCCAGCTCGCTTTTTGTAGAGTGGATCTCACTATGTCACCCAGTCTGACCTTGAACTCCTGGCCTCAGGTGACTTTCCTGCCTCCGGACTTCCAAAGTGCTGGGATCACAGGTGTGAACCATCGCACCCCACCAAGTCTGCATTTCTTGTAAACAACACCCTACTTAAGCTCTTTACTGGCCCAGGAACACATCTGTGTGGAAGTGTTTTGTTTTTCTTTTTATACAGTAAGGTCAATTTCCAAGCTCTCAAGACTTTATGACCTTCTTTCACTAGGCTTTATTTTTGACTCCAAATAATTATAGTCCCCCACTAATTTATCTGTCCTCCCTTCACTCAGTAAATATTGATTGAGCCCTTTCTGTGTGCCAGGCATAATGATTGGTATTGAAGACAAATGATTGGTATTGAAGACACAGTGAAGAACAAAATAGATAAGTACTTGCCTTCCTGAGCTAGGGGAGAGTAAAAACCAAAACCAATCACATAAGAAATTAAAGTTATAAGTTCAGACATCCATGAGAACTATATAGCAATTGATACAACAGGGTTAGTGCATGGCACTGAATGTGTTCATCTAAGGGTAGGGTTAGGGTCAGGATAGGGCATGAATGTGCAGGGACTGTGTTAGGATGGTGTTAGAAGGTTTCTCTGAGGAAATTACATTTTGAAAGAGGAAAGGAAAGACGTTAACAGCAGGAAATAGCTCTCCAAAGTAGACTGTTACTGACAAAGCTGGTGCCTCCCACAATGGGGTCTTTCCTTGTTCAATGCCTGGAAGCCAACGGACAAGACCAAAAGTGAGTGTCAAGCAGTGCAGGTTTTATTTCATGGCCATGGAATTGAGAAGAAAGAGCATTGGTTCACAAACACCTTCTCGACTAGTGAAGGGTAAGGGGTTTAAAATATAGGGTTTCTCTAAAGAAAAGGTTGGACATTAAAAGTGAGAGGAGGGCTTGAGACCAGCCTGCCAAATATAGTGAAACCCTGTCTCTACTAAAAATACAAAAAAAAAATAGCTGGGCGTGGTGGTGGGCACCTATAGTCCCAGCTACTGGGGAGGCTGAGGCAGAAGAATCACTTAAACCCCAGAGGCGGAGGTTGCAGTGTGCCCAGATCGCACCATTGTACTCCAGCCTGGGTGACAGAGCGAGACTCCATCTCAAAAAAAAAAAAATGAGATGAAGAATATTCATATCTTTTCTGAAAATGGCTGGTGAACTTCTTGGAACCAGAGTACTACCTTCCTTTCTGTCCTTTTGTGGCTTTTCCCAGCCACTGCCATGGTGATTGTCAACTGTCATGGTGCTGGTGACAGTGCCATTTAGCATGGAAATGAGTTTATAAGAAAGCCTAAGGTCTTTTTGAAGTTTTGGCTATCTTAGTTCTAACCAGTCTCAGCTGGTATGGTTACAAAGGGAACTTTTAATCACGGACATCCTGTTTCTTAAAGACAAGCAGAATCAGGGCAGGGAAGGCATTCAGATATGTCAGGCAGGCATTACACTGGATAATAAGGGCATTTTATAGAGAATAAAAAGTTCTTATAGAAGAGTGTAGCAAGTAATAACTTTAAAGACATGTATAGTATAGTCAGATAATATGATCAAAAAGGCAAATTTTAAGCCTTTTTCATATTTTAATATTCTGTGATCTTGAAAATTATATGTGATACAAATCTCTGTCAATTAAGGAAATAACCTGACATTTCCTCAAAGAAATGTTGATTGGCTACCAGGTTCTGATCTCAGTATATGTATCCTTCAGGGCACACAGGGTGGTAAGAATCAGGACCACAGACCGGATAATTCCCTAGTGACATAGAGGTTGCTGAGGGACAAGCCAACCAATGGAGTTGAGGAGCAACGGAGAGGGCCACCAGCAACCTGGTGTTTCAGGGAAAGCTTTCTGCAAGTGAAGATGCCTGACCCCAATCTGAAAAATGATTCAGAGTTAAATGGGAGAAGGGAAGATAGCATGAGAAGAGGCAGAAAAGTGACCAATAGCTTGAAGATGAGAATAAAGGTTGGGACAGGTCTGCAAAGATGAAATTCATGTTGTCAGCAAGCAGATGAGGGTTAAATCCAAATGGGTGATAGCACAGTGAGCATATATCTAAAAAATACAGCAGACAGCCAACTATACGGCAAAGCAGGAGAGTTCTAGGAAGGGCCCAGAGAGGGAAGGGTCATTGCGGACCAGAGAGAGGACAGTCAAGGAGGCAAGTGATTCCACGTAGAAAGAATGTTCCATAGCATCGAAGGCAGCCAGGAGACCCAGCAAGACAAGCACCGGAGTGGTACCACTGGATTCTGAAAGAGATGGTCTTTGATGGCCTTTCCAAAAGTGGTGAGGGCTGGAGGCTGATGCAGGCTGAGTGGGTCGCGCAGTGAGAGGATGAGACTTGAGGGAGTGGAGAGGTGGCATAACTTTCACAAGAAGTTTCATCACTGAGGGAGGAATGTCGGAGGCCCAACTCACAGAGGACACAAGAGCCCAGAGAGTTTTTCTGCTGCTGTTGTTTTGTTTTTTAAGTGTGCAAAGATTCAAACATTTATTTAGGCCAAGGGAAAGAAGCCAAGACAGAAGGGATGGTTGAAGATAAAACAGTAAATATTGTATTTGATTGATCACGGTCTTGAAGGAAAACAGATGGGACCAAGGGCAACACTGGAGATGTTGGCATTGGACAGGAGACAGGGCGTCTCAGTCTCTGACCACAGAGACAAGAGGTAGGCAGGGACAGAGAAGGGGAATTTCAATGTGGCAAGGAGGGGCCGGAGGTCCAGGCAGTCCGCACCTGTGACATGAAAGGAAGGGGCAAGATTGTGTGCTCAGAGAGACGCTGTGGCATCAGATAAAAGCCTCAGGAGAGGTAACATAGAGAAGGGACCCTGGGGAGGGAGAGAGTGGGAGCCATCTCAAACCAAATTCAAAGACTGGTTGGTAAAGCTGAAGGTGGCCTGGCTAAGACTGAAGACTATGAATGAAGCGAGGCAGCAATCTGCCCTACTGTGTGATTCTCTTCCACAGAATGCAATAATTTCAGAATATAAAGGAGAAAATGAAACATGGTGAATCTGAGACTTTTTCTAGATGGTATATCCGGATGTGGGAGGAACTGAAAGGAACAACTGCAGGGAGGTGGGAAAGGGGGGCTCAGGGGTTGACTGAGCATGCTGGTAAAATAGTAATCCTGGACGTCACCGGACAGTCAGTGAGAAAAGAGATACATGGACTGAGGTTCTGTGAGATGCAGGGTCAGATGGTGGGAGAAAAAGAACATCAAATATTAATGATGTGCCTAAGAATGGAAACAGGAACCCCAGTCTGGTATTTCATGTGTTTCCATAAATATTGCTAAATCAACTGAGTGGGAAACTCACTGAGGACTCATGATATTTCCTGGATTAGTAAAAGGTTGTGCTGATCATTCCATATTTCCATTGTCTAATGCTGGTGGCAAGTGCTGCATTTTCAGGTGATATACTATGCTAGCCAAAGGCTTAGTCTAAGGTGGATTTATTGGACAAGGATTCTATTCTCCTCCTGACCGTAAAACTACCTGACCAGTATTTTTGCAGGCTGCTCTGAGTGTGCATGAGTCCCTTTCTGGTAACCACCCTGAATCTGCAAGAGAAGATGGTTTTATTAAGCTTAATCTTGGGAAGGGGATTCCTTTTTGAAATGTAATCAAAGCCTAGGGATTAAATTTTGACTAATCAATATGGACTACCCAATTGAGGGATTGCTTATCCTAAGGCACATTGCTTCCCACACCCTCTAAGACTCCAGCTTGTTACTGTGCCTCAAGTCCTTTGGGCAGCAGTAGAAAATCCAGCAGTGACGATAGGAAAGCCCTCATGGCTTCCTTTCACAGCTTTCCAGACTTTGAGATTTTAACTCTTAATGAAGATAAGAAATACACATCAATGTGTATGTACCATACATTAATTACTCAAAATTTTGAGGGCAGATTGAATCCTGTTGCTGTTTCGTGCACTGTGGAAAATAAATAGGAAATTATCTAGAGCAGAAAATAAAATGATTTACATATTTTAATAATGTCTTATTTTACCTCCAAGTTGCAAAGCTGTTGCAAAGCAAAGATCCCACAGAAGATGGTACATCCTTCTGTGAACAAGACCTCATGTCAACCCCATTTCTCCCCCAGGTGGGTTATATCACACCTACTTCTGTCTCTAGTAGTAGTTCGTGGTTGTTGCATGTTGCATTTCCAAATCACTAGGAGTCTGAATATGCAACTTATGTTCTCTCAGTACCCGTCCCTCAGACCTGCTCCCCAGATCCTCTATCAAAGCATGTATTTGGGAGGGGCTCCTAGTGTCATGCCTTGTGCAAGTGGTCAGCTGATTAGGGCCTCTGAATATAGGGGAGTTTGGTCCTCCTAGCACTCATCTTCCCATCAGCACCGGTAACCCCAAGTGCAACTGTAGTGTCTCAAACTCTTCAAGCTATTTCCTCAAAAAAAAATTTTTTTTCACTCCTCCAAATCTAAAACATTCTCTGCCATTTACTTTTCTCCTTAATTTTTTGAACCGAAGGGTGTTTTAAAAGGAAATGTTATCCATATGTTTTTGATTCATTTACACTTAAATCATTAAAAGCCTGTTTTGTAAGAGCTTTTTGATGTCCAAAAAGTTTTTTCTGGTCCTTTTTATAAGTAATTTAAAGCTGGTCTCCCTTCCTTTTCCCTCCTACTCTGTCCCTCACTTAGAAAGGAAAACAATAACCCAGAAAGTTGGATTTTGCTGAGAGCAGATGATTTTTAACCCCAAAGAACATGGTCTGTTAAACCCCCAGCCTACACAGGTCAATTTGTTTCTAACCTGGGTTGTGTACAGTCTCATGCCCCAAATTCAAACTCCAGGTAGTTAAATGTGATACTTTTCCATAACCATATAAGTTCACGAAACTGTGACAGTGTTTTTGTTGGCAATCTTATTGGCAAAATAAATGATGCCCCACAGAGTCTACTGACAAACCCGCCTCACACACACTTGGCATGGCACACGCCACACATCACATGGTCATCCCTGCTCTCCTCCCTGCCAGCACCCCAGCACATATTGTCATTTGCAGGCTTCGTGGCATTCTTTTTGCATAGTCAACGCTGGAATATGGGTTCTCAACTCAGCATCACTGAGCTTTTCTAGACCACTGAAACTGGGCCTGTGAGGGAAGGCTATCATGGAGGCTATCAGGGACTCTGAAGTATTTCCTTAAATATTGAGGAAATCAAGCTCTGGGGGTAATTAATTTTGTGGCGAATGTTATGTGTTTTGACTCTTGCCTTTGTGTGAAGGCACCGAGCATTCCGTGTTCACTAATGCAACGTGAGGCTTTTAGCCTGGGCTTTCTTGCGTGTCTTCCCATGGTAATGCTGGGCATCTTGTTTTGAGCCTATTTGTCCTTTGCACTACGTTATGATGCTGAGATGTTATTGAATAGTTTTTCTACCTATGAATATTTTATGCTAACCAAAACTTGCAAGCAAAATATTAATAGCAGTACTAATGAGACAATTAATCCTCAAATTGTGAGTTATTAATAAATTAAATAATTGCAGATATAACACTATATAGCAGAAGCCAAGGAAATCTGCATACCCTTTAACTTACCAATTTAACTTTGCAAAAATTTATGTGAAGGGAGCAATGATAGAGTAGCACCAAGATTTAGCTGCGAGAGTTTGCTTCTCATGGTGAAATATTTGAAATAATATGGATAACTTACACAACATAAATTATTAGGGGATTGAATCAATGAAGCAAAGTGGTTCATAAAAAGCAATAAAGTTCGTTCATTTATAATACGGTTGTAGAACATGCAGTGATAGAAGTTTCTTGCAATATGCTGAGTGTAAAATGTAAATTTTATAAGAGAGTTACCACATTAGTCTATGTGGAGCCCAAGTAAGGTATAAAATAATAGCTAAAACTAAAACATTAAGGATAATTTTAATTTTCTTTTTTATTGCACATATTCTAAACATTTTAATTTTAATCAAAAAAAAATTTTTTTTTTGAAACAGAGTCTCATTCTGTTGCCCAGGCTGGAGTGCAGTGGCACAATCACAACTCACTGGAGCCCTGAGTTTCTGGGCTCCAACAAGCCTCCCACCTCGGCCTCCCAAATAGCTGGGACCACAGGTACAGGCCACCATGCCCAGCTAATTTTTGTATTTTGGTAGAGATGAAGTTTCACCATGTTTCTCCAGGCTGGAACTGTTTTCTACAAAGCTTTTATAATATACTTTTGTAACATTTATATTTTAAAAATATTGGCCAGGCATGGTGGCTCATGCCTGTGATTCCAGCACGTTGGGAGGCCACGGCATGCAGATCACTTGAGGTCACAAATTTGAGACCAGCCTTCCCAACAATGGCAAAACCTCCTTTTTACTAAAAATACAAAAATTAGCCAAGCGTGGTGGTACGCACCTGTAATCCCAGCTACTCGGGAGGCTGAGGCAGGAGAATTGCTTGAACCTGGGAGGTGGCGGTTGCAGTGAGCCGAGATTGTGCCATTGTACTCCAGCCTGCACAACAGAGCAAGACCCTAACTCAAAAAATGAAACAAACAAACATACAAACAAAAATTACAATGTCTTCCTGAAGTAAAAAAGTGAATGGAAAAAGATTTCCAGGACTTAATCCAGGGCATGTATACATTTTTCTGAGTGTTCAATTACAAACACCCTGTGACTGTATAAACCTGTCCAGATCTCTATACCGAATGCTAACCTTTCACCTTTTCTAACTTCTGCTGAGGATTAACTATATAATACTAATTTCATCTTCCTGTGATCCAAGAACACAATATTAAGCCTTATCATCAGAAGACAGCATCTCTTGAGAAGCCATATCTTTCCATCTATTGGGACTATCTTAGAGTTATTAATAAAAATCCTATTAATAATACAATATTTCTCTAATCGTATACATAAGCACTAGGACCTTCATACCACACAAGAATCCTATTATGATAAGTAAATTAGTGACCAGGTAAAATTTCAAACAACAAATCAAATAGAGTTCTCTATAGAATACTTGTATTTTTGGGTCTATTGATATTTTCCCAAGATTTTATTATAATTGCAACCAGTGTTCTAACTTAAATAATTTTGGTCAATAAATCATTCCATCAGCCCCGTTCAAGACAGCATTTATCATACAGAAGCATCTTAGTGGACACCACTTATACTGTCATTCTGTTCTGCCAACAAGTTACCATCTCCCTCCCTTTCATTTTTCCTGGACACTGTGTTATTACTCTTTTCTTTCAGATGAAGAAACTGAGAGCCACAAAAGTCAGGGAATTTTCCCAGTGAGCCACAGATAGGAGCTGGCAGAGTCAGGGTTCAACCTCAGTGCTATTTAAATTCAGGGTCCATGTTCTTAGCTGATACGCTGGCGTCCTATTCTTTTGAAAAGTGACAATGCATATAAAATACTTAGCACAGCCTCTGGCACATACACACACAGTATGCTTTTATCTGCCCAGCCAAATGGAATGCACTGTGCCTAAGGAACAAAAAGGAGAGAGGTACGAATCCTCTTCTCAGTTTTTAGAGTTTCTGCAGTAACTTCTTAATTATACAAGCTAGAGCATCAGCTCCATGTCATTTCCACATCTATAAATCTGCTATATAGCTTCTGGCAATATGATTATTAGGATAAAATTCAACTGCTATTAACACCTTGTGGAGGTCCAATAATCCAGGGGTCCCCCACCCCCAGGCCCACAAACCAGTACTGGTCCATGGCCTGTCAGGAACTGAGGTGAATGGCAGGCGAGTGAGTAAAGCTTCATCTGTATTTACAGCCACTCCCCACTGTTTGCATCACCACCTGAGCTTCGCCTCCTGTCAGATCAGTGGTGGCTTTAGATCCTCATAGGAGCACAAACCCTATTGTGAACTGCACATGTGAGGGATCTAGGCTGCATGTTCCTTATGAGAATCTAATGCCTGATGGTCTGTCACTGTCTCCTGTCACCCCAAGATGGGACCATCTAGTTGCAGAAAAATAAGCTCAGGGCCCCCACTGATTCTACATTCTGGTGAGTTGTATAATTATTTCATTATATATTACAGGGTAACAATAATAGCAATAAAGTGCACAATAAATATAATGTGCTTTAATTACCCAAAACCACCCCCACTGCCCTGGTCTGTGAAAAAATTATCTTCCACAAAACTGGTCCCTGGTGCCAAAAAGGTTGGGGACTGCTGCAATAATCCATCCTAATGGACTTTGGCCAACGGGAAGGAAAAATATCTGAAGAATCCCACTACTGAAAATTACTTTACATAATTTAAAATGTATCCTTTTGTTTGTGTATTTAGATTATTTCATGATAACTATTAAAGATAATTGTGATACTTTTTTAGCATATTTTTCATTTCCAGACATAAGAGTTTGTGTTAATATTAAATATAAACTTAAAAGTACGGGTACCTTCCCTGTTGAATCAGTATTTTACAATTAATTAATCCTGATTAATACTATCATTGGGATTAATAAATAATCCATGAGTTCTTTTAGAACCTAGGATGGCTGTGGTATACTTTTTAAGTTATTGCTATTATTAAAAATAACCACAGAAGTACAATTCTTCCATATAACTATGTCACAATAAATGTTAAATGCTTATGAAAACAAACTTCATATCTGAATAACATTAAGGCTTAAAACTTACATTTTCAAGTTATCATACTGACTTCAGATTTCAGAGTAGTTCTTTGCAGAGTGGAAATGTTTAAGTGAACAAACATCCAAGTATGTTTCATGAATGATTTCATGTCTTCTGTCTCTCAACGTCCATTAAACTTAGAGGACACAAATAAGTCCTGCAGAAAGCAGGTCAAAGCCAAACAGTAATTGACCAAGAATAGTCACTCAGCAGCAATTAAGTCAAAAAAGTGTCTACAAAAATAAAAAAGCTACACTTCCTTTGATTGACAACCAAATATAAAATAAACAGCCACACTACGCTATATAAATTTCATAATTATAGTATGCAAATTTAGATTCCTTTTTACAGCCTGTGTTTTGAATCTCTCATGATAATGATTCTGTGGTCACAGACTGGCCACCCCACCCTACAAACTCCATCAAACAAACCTTATCTGAAGATGTGGTGCCCAGAAGCAATGGAACTTAGCCTCCTAAGGGTTAAAGAAGTCAAGTCACTTAAAAATAGGGAGAAAAAGGCACAAAGGAATCCTGTTAGGGTCTGTTGAAGATTAACAGACCACCACACAAAAGCCCCAAAGCATCCTTCAACCTTCTGAAAAAAAAAATGTACTAAAAATGTTACCATGGGAACAACCAATTAAATAAACCAATAAAAGAGGACAACTATCTACACCTCAACAAAACTACACAAACAAACAATAAAAAAAAGTACCATAAATCAGTCAAGTTTTAAATGTTACCAGAAAGGTTGAGAGTGGAGGAGGGCATAGGAGAGGAACAAAAATAGCAACCTTTAACTCATGATAAATAAAAGTGAAGTATCAAAAATAAAATCAGCAGTAGGGCCCAAGACTGAAAATAGTACCCATGAAGTTAATACAAATGCACTTTGTATTTGCTGATGTTAATGGGCTATTTACAATTTTATCCTAAAATTGTGATTTTGCATCAGCAACACTAAGAGGAGTATAGAAATGTTTGTAAGACCTACTATTTGACCATTTCTCTGAGAAATAAATAAAATCAGCTCATGGCCACACTGTGAAGCTTTCTTTATGTTTTCAGATATTTTGCTGAGTCTGAGAGACAATTCCAGCCCTCTCTTAGTTCCGAGAACAAGAACCGAAGGCCTGACTTCCTCTTAATTGGGAAAGCAGTCATCTATAGGCCAAGGAAGTAAATTCATCCACTTGACTCAAAGCCTTTTGGATGCCGAAAGCTCTTTCCATCTTAAGTCATGATATTGTGACCAGGGACAGAAGTAATTTACAGAGGACTAGGAGGAGGAATAGGTGAGAAAATTAACTGCAAGTATGGTTAACTGATTTGAAAAAAGTCCTTTTAGAAAGGTTCATTTGCCTCCTCTGTGTTTCTCTATTGCTATGTCTGTCTGTAAAGGCTATTTATGGAATTAATTAAATGCATGCATCCACATTACTTCCAAACTAAATTTGAGGCTAGGGACTAACAGGGGACTGTGACTTTCAGGCATCCCTCGAGAACTCCATCTATTGTGACAACTTGGAAAGTACCTCTTTGCTACCAGCCCTTCTTACACTTTTAAAAGATAAAATGGAGCTAGAAAAACATCAAAAGACACTCAAAACAGCCGTATACAACACAAGAGAACCCAATTTTCCTTTGCTTTTCCTAGGAGGAGCCACAATAAGCCTATGTGACGTGAGAGGAGGTCAGATTATGTTTATTTTAGTTTGGGTGAACATATATTTTTGGATTCTAATAATCAAAATTGAAGATTCTCAGTGACAATGGTTTCTGGACATAAATCATAGATTGATTATACTACTGTCATATCATCTGGATTCTTAATGGGAAATGGAACTTAGTCATCCCCTATTTATTTCTCTCTCTTTCTCTGTCTCTTTCTCTCCAGTCTCCACTTGCACTTCTGCACTTAGAGATAATGCAAAATCATGGTATTTAATGACTAAAAATGCCCTTTGTGTTTCAGGTCCATTAGAGTACAAAAAATGTTCCAGTTGCCTATTGTGCTTGGAATGGAATGTTATATATTTAGTCACATTGTTATTTGCCATTGCTGTGTTCTTTTAATCTCTAGGGCAATGGAGATTTTCTTGGCAATCTAGACTGAGCCTGAGTCGTGGGAGACAGACCTAATGTACATATTATTATTTCTGGGGAGATACCAAAGGAATTGAGTCTTAACTATTTATTTGTTAGTAACCTGTGGTTCGTAAACAGATGTTCGAAGGTTTTTAAGCTTGTAGCATTTGTGGTCTGAGGCAAAACCATTTTCTAAAAGGGTGGAGTCTGCCTCTTTCTCTTTGTTTACCCATTGTGGGCTTGGAAACATTACTGAGGCACTGTTGAATTAAAAGTAATGGAAAACCTCATTTAGTTAGAACAGTAAGCATGCTCTCAGAAAGGATGGAAGAACTTGTTGGGCTAATTTTAGTTGTAGTTCAAATCAAAATTCTTTGGTGTTTTAGCTTTCTTGCAACTGATGAAATACAGCTTCCTGCCTTTTTAAAGACCAAACTTTAAGATTTTAAAAGTATTTTGAGGTCAAATGGCTATTACATTAATATATTCTGATAACCAAAGCAAAAATAAATTAGAAACATACAACAAATAGTGAATTTTTAAATTAAGGTAGAAACTGTTCAAAGGAATACATATTTTATTTAACTGGGCAACCTGCATAAGTATAACTGATAATATTCAAACAATTCTAAGCTTGACATTAGGTGACCTATGGAACATTAAATAATTCATGGAGTGATTCAGAAAGTGAACTCTGTCTAAGTGTAAAATACAGAGATCCAGAAGCATTTAAAATAGTAAATACCATAAACGTATTGCTTTATGGAAAAGAAGATGAGACACAGTAAACATAACCATTCTCTCTCTCTCTTTTTTTTTTTTTGAGACAGCATCTCTCTCACAGGTGCGCACTACCATGCCCAGCTAATTTTTTTTGTACTTTTAGTAGAGACAGGGTTTCACCATGTTGGCCAGGTTGGTCTCGAACTCCTCACCTCCAGTGATCCACCTGCCTCGGCCTCCCAAAATGCTGAGAATACAGGTGTGAGCCACTGTGCCTAGCCACCATCCTCTTTAGTCAGACTTTACATTACCAAGGACTTGGGTGATGGCTGGGTGAATTGCTTCCATCCTACCTTCACTAGCACACCTAGAAAGGTCTACTTTGCTGCAGTATTATGCTCATATATGATCCAGCTACACACATGCACACTAACTACTGGGTAGAGGAAAGACAACAACAAATCCCTGTGGATCCTCCAGAAAAAGTATAAAAGGCATTGAATGACAATTATATCAACTCTGTTTTAATTAAAGCATTGTCTTTTCCATTGTGTCCATGAATCAAACAATGGAAAATGATTTTCCAACTCAGTGCCACTCCCAAATCTGTCCCCACAGGTCCCTACTCTTGATATCATAAAATGCATCTCAGACATTCTCATACTATCCATCCTTTCTTTTTTTTCTTCTCCTTTCTTCCTCGGACCCACAATAGGGAATATAAATTGATGCACAATAATTTTAGGACAGTGAAGCACAAAGTATGTAGAAGTAGAATATTTCTTTTCTATTAACCCCCTGATGGTTAATGAAAGGTTTTTTTTTAATTTAAGGAATTTCTAATCTAATTAAAGATGCTACCATATTTATAATGTAACATATTTCATCTTTTTGATACAAAATTCTTGTTTTCATAGTGCCCAGTCCAACGCCTGGCACACAGGAAGTGCATAATGGATAAATACGCCTCAAGCAGCAAAACTGGAGACCTTGTTGAATACATCAGAAGGGGTGCCACACAATTTACTATATTCTGTCTGTCCAGTGAATTCCACATTATAATCAATTCATTCATTCTACAAGTATAGTAGTTTAGTTGCTACTGTTTCTAGACTATGCCAGTGACCCTGCGGTCAGCTTCTACTATGTGCTCATGTAGCTCCATGGTCCTGGGCTGCACCTTTGGGGAGATGTGCTTCCTCTTTAGTGTAAGAATTGCTGGCTAGGCATGGTGGCTCATGCCTGTAATCCCAGCACTTTGGGAGGCCAAGGCGGACGGATCACGTGAGGTCAGGAATTCGGGACCAGCCTGGCCAACATGATAAATCCCTTCTCTACTAAAAATACGAAAATTATCCTGGCATGGTGGTGCATGCCTGTAATCCCAGCTACTCGGGAAACTGAGGCAGGAGAATGGCTTGAACCCAGGGGGAGGAGACTGCAGTGAGTCGAGATCACACTACTGAACTCCAGCCTGGTGACAGAGTAAGACTTCATCTCAAAAAAAAGAAAAAAAGGAAAAAAGAAATGCCATGATCTATTATTTCTTATCTACCCATATTTTGTAATAACTCCAACAGTTAGTATACATGGAGAATATGAGATTCTTCTATTTCTACAGAATAAAAGATTGGAAAAAACCTTACATCTTCAAGAAAGACTAGAGTGGAATAAAGCTTGGTACATTGGTAGGATATCATACATTGTTTCTATTAAAAAATGTGCTTCTAGAAGTACTGACATGTGTATACATAAAATATCTCTCAGGGGGATTCAACAAGAGATCTGTAAAATTGACCATCTGTAAGTGGTAGGGGGTTGGGCACTGTAAACCGGTAGGAAGGAGACTTACTGTCAGCCACCTACTCACCTTCTTACAATTTCATTTTACCAAGTGCATATGTTATTTTTTCAAAATAAACATCTTTGAAATTTTAAGATAATGTATAATTTTATTTAAACATATTTGACAAAATGTTAGAAGTTTTATTTTCTAGGAAAACCAAAATTATAAATTTGAGAGAAGAAGTGTTAGGCCTCAATTCATCAATCTAGAAGAAAGTAAAATACTATCAAAAGGCATCAGGCCCATATAGTTTTGCATAAGCTATAGCAAACTTCAGGGACTCACAATTCCTATAAAATAATTGTTTTTAAATGTCACATTATAAAAAATGATAAGAAGCCACACTTCTCAATTTCGTATGAGTAGCCTGCCTCTAAGAAAAATTGAATGAAAACAACTAAGAAAGTAAATCTATAATCCAGTCTTATGAGTATGGATGAAAAACTGCTAAAAGACAAATTAGCCAAGCCAATGCATTGATGTGTTTTTAAAAATAATAGTAATGTACCATCACCAGCTAGAGTTTACCAAGGGATGCAGAGAAAGTCAAACAATAGAAAACCTGCTACTATAATTCACAGATTAAAAGCAAAATTGTTACCATAATAAATGTTCAAAAGCATTTGTTTCTGAAGTTTGATATGTGTTTGACATTAAAAAAGCAAACTTTGAAAAATAGTGTATACCAAAACCACTATCTTATAAGCTACAAAATAATAAACACTTCTAAAATTTTGGCATTTCAAAATTTCAATAAGTGAGAAATTGTCAGATGATTCTATTGCATGGTTGGGAACCATTTATGAAGAACCTCTTTCTTAGACAAATAGGATTGACTGCATTAATCGTATCCATTAGACTTTAGGATGAACATTGAGAAAATGTACAGGTGCCTGAGAGGTGCTGCCCATCGACTGTCCAGGGCCCATGTTGCGACTCCAAAATCAGCAGTGTCTGTGAGGGGCAGGAAAAGAGAGAGAAAACAGAGCGAGACAAAGCCATGAGGAAGACCCTGGCAGCACTACCCCACCCACTGGGAGTTCAGGAATCCCCATCCTGCTGTTCCCTTTTCTGTTTTCTTTCTCTACCCTTCCGCTTCTCCTTCCAGCCCCGCCCTTTCCATTTGGGAAGAGCAGCATGCTAAATTATCTTCATTAAGCTGGCATAAAACACAAAGGCTCTGGGAAATACGTAATAAATGAATCTTCCTGACTTTCCTTAAACCCACATTTCTCCAAATGACTTGGTCATGGAACTTTGTTTCGTCATTTTTGTTCCTTAGAATTTCTTATTATTTCTAGTAAGAGCCTTGTTCCACGGAATGGGAGTTTGGGAAACATTGTCTTAGCATAGGAAACTTTTGTTGACAGATCATGTTGAAGACTCAACCACAGACCAAACCCCAGAGTTCCGTGGTGTCCTGATTGACATGTGCCCGCAAGGGGCTACCATAGTTATAGACTGGACCTTGCCACCTCTGAAACCCTCACGAGCAATGCCTAAATTTCTGAGCAGAGGCTCCTACTCCTCCACGTTTCTCATCTCTTTTCTTCTCCTTCTGCTACTCCCACTGTTCAGCTTGGACTCTTACAATGTCTACCCCAAGATTTCTTGAAGTGTGCCCTCAAGAAATCCTGAATTATGGATTAAAAATGAAATTTGCTGGAATCCAATAATGAACTAACCTTTCCTGGGATGGGTCTTATTTGTCTACATTTCAGTAAGCTTCCCTGGGGAATTCTGTGGTTCCTACATTCCGAAACCCCCTCCTCCAATTCCCCCCCCCGCCCCCCAATTCCCCATCGTCTCCCTATTGTGGTTTCCCTTCCTTTCCAGCTGGCCTGACCCCATGGGGGGTGTTGGTTTCCTTACTTCTCTGTCCACTTTCTGAACCGAAACCTCTTTAGCAGACTCTCCTCCGATGATGCCACACCAGCAAGCCACCACACTGACTTAGACTGATGACCTCAGTTCTACAGCAAAGGTGTCAGTCAATACTACACCCCAGGAGAGAAGCAGACATCCCTACAGCGCTGCTGTGACAAATTTAGGATCTCCGATCACAGCCTGTTCCTCTGCATTTTTTGCAATCTCTGATCAGCTCCATCCCCTATTCTGGAGATTGGCTATTCCAAAATTTCAACCACTAATATCAAGGCCTTATGCTTATCCTTCTCG
The DNA here is from genome assembly GCA_963574635.1 of Cheracebus regulus. NCBI lineage: Eukaryota > Metazoa > Chordata > Mammalia > Primates > Pitheciidae > Cheracebus > Cheracebus regulus. The sequence goes on along the minus strand of CAUYQU010051731.1, from coordinate 42,595 downwards.
CCTCTGTGACGTCTCTGATGCCATCTCCTGCCTCACTGAGGATTTCTGGGCTATTTGACATCTACATGTTAAACATTTTCCCTTACTTAAATATACTTGTACAACTCTACTTCTGTCCCACTTCAAGGATAATCTCCCTAGCACCGACCCTAATTCCAACTGCTGTAATTTCAGGATTTATCTTTAGATTCATCCCATTCCTTGTCAGATTTTTAGAATTTGCTGCTCTATTAGCCCAGTCTTCAATCTTCCCTATCTCAAACACACACACACACTCTCTCTCTCTTTCTCTCTCAAACAAGCAAGCAAAAACTACTTCCCCTGGTACATGTCTTTTCTCCCATTCACAACAAAGTTCTTCAAAACAGAAGAAAATATTCATAAAGACCTATACAACCCCTTATAGAAAGCAAAATGGAAAAATTCTAAGAAATTCACATTTAAAGAAGAAACAACAATCACTACATTCATAACCCAAATGCCTTTTATTTTGCCTGTTTATTTTGAGATTATACTGTATTTAATACTTTTTAATCAAAACACATATTTCTAAAACATAACATTATTTTAATGCCTGAAAGAGTCTATCAGATGTGTATAACAATTTCATTTAACAATTCATCCTTGGCAGGGCATGTTGGCTTACTGAGGTGGCTGGATCACTTGAGGTCAGGAGTTTGAGACCAGCCTGGCCAACATGGTGAAACCCCATCTCTATTAAAAATACAAAAATTAGCTGGGTGTGGTGGCGCTCGCCTGTAGTCCCAGCTACGCGGAAGGCTGAGGCGGGAGAATTGCTTGAATATAGGAAGCAGAGGTTGTAGTGAGCCATGATTGCACCACTGCACTCCAGCCTGGGCAACACAGTGAGACTCTGTCTCAAAAAACAAAACAAAACAACAGCAGCAGCAAAAAGAATTCTTCCTTTATTGAACATGCAATTTTTTGCAATTTCTTGCAATATAAATAACATTGCAATTTACCTTGAACATAAATCTTTGTTTGTATCTATAATTCATTTCTTATAATTATTTCCCAGGAGTGGAATTCTGGATCCCAATGTGAACTTATTTAAAGTTCTTACATGCTATCAAAGTACGTTCTAGAACGTGTCTACAGATTGATAATCTAATATCCACTTATTAGAGTATCCATTGCACAATGTTTGAATATTATGATTCTCTACAAATATAACATATTTGTAAAGCTTGGTAATTGTTGTTACTATTACAATTGTGACTGCTATTAAAACTGTGGTCATTATATCCTCTAGTCATTTATAATCTATAAGACAATTCTAGATTTGAGGATAATAAAAATAAATTTATGGAAATTCCATGTTCAGCCTATCTTCTTGCTTCTGGGAAACTTACAGTTACATTGACACTCTTAAAAAGTGTATCAAAATAAATGACATTAATTTATTACACTGTTTACCCTGCCAAAACCAATTTAAACTATTATTTTTCTTTACTCTTCCCTTTGCTTTTAAATTATTATTATTATTATTATTATTATTATTATTATTGAGACAGAGTCTTGCTCTGTCATCAGGCTGGAGTTCAGTGGCACAATCTTGGCTCACTGCAATCTCTGTCTCCCGGGTTCAAGTGATTCTCCTGCTTTGATCTCCCGAGTAGCTGGGATTACAGGCACACGCCACCACACTCAGCTAATTTTTGTATTTTTAGTAGAGATGGGGTTTCACCATGTTGGCCAGGATGGTCTTGATCTCTTGAACTTGTGATCCACCCACTTTGGCCTCTCAAAGTGCTGGGATTACAAGCGTGTGTCACCGCACCTGGCTGCTTTTAAATTATTTTATTTTGCTGTATCATGTGTAAGTTCACAAATCATCTTAAGTTTAATTTTGAAATCAAATTAAATTAATATCAAATTTGAGGTATTGCATATTCAGCCCTTTGCCATATTCCTTTATCTTAAACTCTTTTCTGGATTTTAATACTCTTTATCTTCTCAGTCCCTGCTCTGCACAAGAAATTGTATTCAAAGAGCTTTGTTAATGATCAAAAATGGAATTTTCATATTAGTTTATTTTTCTTCTAGGCTTTTGTCATTGTTAAACTAAATCTTTAATCTATTTGTAATATATTTTGGCTTGATGTGTAAGAAGATAAGCTTATTTCTGCTTCTTCCAAAAATTACTCTTTTGGCCCACATGATTATTAAATTATTCGTCTTTCTCTCTTTGATTGGCGATCCTTCCTGTAATTTATACGACTACCGTAGATATGCATATATGTCTCTTCATCAATTATAATACTTCCTAGGGAACGCTCACCACATTACTACTTAAAAACCAGCAACAAGTATTTGTGCCTTATTACTACTATTCAAGTGTAACTTTTGATTCAATTGGCCAATCATACACATAGGACTTTATGGGTGTATATACTTACAAATACAGTTACCGATATTTTAGTTTCATTGCAGTAATATTCTGTTTGTAAAGTTTGAGGAATAGCATTGAATTAGGTTTTTATGCCATCTCCTGCCTCACTGAGGATTTCTGGGCTATTTGACATCTACACCCTAAACATTTTGTTCCCTTACTTAAACGTACTTGTACAAGTCTACTTCTGCCCCACTTCAAGGATAATCCCGCTAGCATTGAGCCTAATTCCAACTGCTGTGATTTTTTATAATATGTTAGTCATTTAAGGGACCTTTCCTGTTGTCAATATCATTAGAATTTATAGGGAAAAATTGTTGAAATTAAAACAGTTTGTTGTATGTTTCAATTTTTTTTTTTTTTTTTTTTGTATTTTTGAAAGAGCCTTGCTCTGTCACACAGGATGAAGTGCAGTGGCACAATCTCAACTCACTGCATCCTGGGTTAAAGCAATTCTCATGCCTCAGCCACCTGACTAACTAGGATTACAGTCATGTACCACCCTACCTGGCTAACTTTTATATTTTTAGTAGAGAGAGGGTTTCACCATGTTGGCCAGGCTGGTCTTGAACTCTTGGCTTCAAATGATCAGCCCCCACCTTGGTCTCCCAAAGTGCTGGGATTACAGGCGTGAACCACAGTGCCTGGCCAGTAAAATTCTTTTAAGTTAATTTAAATATGTATTTTCAGTATTGGCCATGTCGGGAAAATGCGTAACATAAGAAGTTGTCCAAAAACAAGAAAATGAAAGCTAATTTGATTAATTACTTGTGTCTAAAATATATTACACATGAGTTAAAGATTTTTAAAAGCTAGTGATAAGAAATGAGTTGACAAATCAAGCTCTGAAACACATGTAAATTTCACTACAAACACCAAATATTCCAGAAAGGTTTCAAATTATGATGGTCAATACCAATTTTCCTTAAAAACAGCCACTATTGGTAGCAGCTTGTTTCAAGAGCAGTCAGGAAGAGGCTAGCATCAACTTTACCCAGAAAATAAAAATCACATTCCAGCATTTTCATCTCAGATACTCACAAGCTCAGAAAAATTATTGCAAAATGTTACTGTTTTAATATGAGATAAAAGAAGCAGAATTATTAACAAATCTATTAATTCAAGCCTAACTTAACACTTAGCTCATGGGAAAGACAGCAACTGAACAGCAGTTGAATGCTAGGAAATTCTAGAAAAGGCATATGGTGTTGTGTCAAACGCTAAAGAACTGAAGATTCCAATTCTTACAGATAAATCAGAACGCCAAAAAAGCAGCTTCTTTATATTTAAGTAGATTGCATGTCAAGTGTTAGAAAGTGATTGAGGACGGGCTAGATGAGATCAAGAATTTGGAGGCCAGGTACATTGGCTCATGCCTGCAATCCTAGCACTTTGGGAGTCCAAGGCAGGAAGATTGTTTGAGCACAAGAGTTCCAGACCAGCCTGGGCAATACAGTGAGATCTCATCTCTACAAAAAATTTAAAAATTAGCTGAGCATGGTGGCATGCACCTGTAGTCTCAGCTACTCTGGAGGCTGAGGCAGGAGGGTTGCTTGAACCCAGGAGGCAGAGGTTTCAGTGACCTGAGATCACACCACTGCCCTCCAGCCTGGGTGCCAAAGTGAGACTCTGTCTCAAAAAATAAAGAAAGATATAATTCTGTATGGAAGAGGGTTTAGTGAGGGATATTTTCAGAGATCCCTTCTAATATCATGAGACCTGAAGGAATAAACCAAAATACTTATATTCTGAGCAGTTCTAGAAAGAAAACTGAAACAAAAAAAAGACAAAATAAAACAAAACAAACAAAAAAGACACGCAGCTATGAGACCAGCAAGCTGACTTAAATTATAGAATAACAACAAAACCATCCATTCACTAAATATTTCTGCAGTCCACCATTTAACCAGTTAAGACTGAAATTGTAAAAAGTTCCTAGAGAAAAAGGTAGGAAGGAAACAAACCAATTGTTGATAAAATCACTAGTCTAGCTTGAAAATTCTGTGATGGAACAGCCAGGGGTTGACACAGCATGGACATTGGCTACCAAAATTAGGGCTTACAAAGTTGACAGATGGGATCTAATTAAACTAAAGAGCTTCTGCACAGCAAAAGAAACTCTCATCAGAGTGAACAGGCAGCCTACAGAATGGGAGAAAAATTTTGCAATCTATCCATCTCACAAAGGGCTAATATCCAGAATCTACAAGGAACTTAAACAAATTTACAAGAAAAAAAAAATCCCATCAAAAGTGGGCAAATGATATGAACAGACACTTCTCAAAAAAAGACATTTATGAGGCTAACAAACATGAAAAAAAGCTCATCATCACTGGTCATTAGAGAAATGGAAATCAAAACCACAACGAGGTACCATTTCATGCCAGTTAGAATGGTGAGCATTAAAAAGTCAGGAAATAACATGCTGTAGAGGATGTGGAGAAATAAGAATGCTTTTACACTGTTGGTGGAAGTGTAAATTAGTTCAGCCATTGTGGAAGACAGTGTGGCAATTCCACAAGAACCTAGAAACAGAAATATTATTTGATCCAGCAATCCCATTACTGGGTATATACCCAAAGGATTATAAATCATTCTATTATAAAGACACATACAGACATATATTCATTGTGGCACTGTTTACGATAGCAAAGAATTGGAATCAACTCAAATGCCCATCAATGACAGATTGGATAAAAAAAATGTGGCACATATACACCATGGAATAGTATGCAGCCATAAAAAAGGATGAGTTCATATCCTTTGCAGAGACATGGATGAAGCTGGAAATCATCATTCTCAGCAAACTGACACAAGAACAGAACACCAAAGATGGCATGTCGTCACTCATCAGTGGGAGTTGAACAATGAGAACACGTGGACACAGGGAAGGGAACATCACACACCGGGGCCTGTCCGGGGGTGGGGAACATCACACACTGGGGCCTGTCAAGGGGTGGGGGGCTGAGGGAGGGATAGCATTAGGAGAAATACTTAATGTAGATGACAGGTTGATGGGTGAGGCAAACCATTATGGCACATGTATACCTATGTAACAAACCTGCATGTTCTGCACATATACCCCAGAACTTAAAGTATGTATTAAAAAATTATAAGAAAAGGTCAAGAAACAATAGATGCTGGTGAGGCTGTGGAGAAATAGGGACACTTTTACACTGTTGATGGGAGTGCAAATTAGTTCAACCATTGTGGAAGACAGTATGGCAATTCCTCAAGGATCTAGAACCAGAAATGCCATATGACCCAGCAATCCCATTACTGGGTATATACCCAAAGAATTATAAATCATTCTATTATAAAGACATAAACACGTATTTTCATTGTGGCACTATTTACAATAGCAAAGACCTGGAACCAACCTAAATGCCCATCAATGATAGACTGGATAAAGAAAATGTGGCACATATACACCATGGAATACAATGCAGCCATGAAAAAGAAAAAGATCATGTCCTTTGCTGGGACATGGATGAAGCTGGCATCCATCATTCACAGCAAACTAACACAGGAACAGAAAATCAGACACCACATGTTCTCACTCATAAGTGGGTGTTGAACAATGAGAACATGTGGACACAGGGAGGGAATATCACACACTGGGGCCTGTGCAGGGATGGGGGGCAAGGGGAGGGACAGCATTAGGACAAATACCTAATGTATGTGAGTCTTAAAACCTAGATGATGGGTGCAGCAAACCACCATGGCACATGTATCACAGAACTTAAAATAAAATAAAATAGAAAAAAAGAACAAAAAACAAAATCAAGAGCTGGAGCTAACAACTCAGACTATGAACTCAGACTAAATTTTAAACTCCAGCTTCTCCCTGTGAGGCTTTTGATGATGTATGTAATAAATCAACAACTAGGGAATAGCCAACATTTATTTATCACTTGTCATATACCAAGCTCTGTTCTAGGTTTATTGCATTAAATTAGCAAAACAAGCAACTAGTAAGTGAGTGAATCCAGGGTCCCTTTGCAAAAGAATCTGGCTCTGGGTCCCTACACCTCTTTGCAAGATGGTCCTTGTCTAAGCACTAAAAGAGAAGACAGGGGACCTGTGTGACCTTGAGAAAGTTTCCAAACCTCTCTGTGTCTTATTTTAAAATGCAAATGGAAAGTAACAGTACTTATCTCATCAAGTTGCTATGAGGATCAAATAAAATCAAACTCACATGCTCTTAGCATTATATCTGACACATAGTAATCCACAAAAAGATAATTATTGTACTTTTCTCACTCACCATATTGCACAGCTCTATCAGATCCATGTGTGGTCCAGATTTCTTTAGGCCTCTGTAGTTTATAATTACTGACAAAGCCATATGAACTCTAATAACAAAATCTTTCAGAACTGTAACTCCACCACCTTTGCCCTCCATCCCCTGACCTGTCATTCATTTCTTCTCTCCCACTCTTAGTTGACTCTAGGGGTCTGGGGGGCATCTCCCATGTCCTCACCAGGAGACCTCTAATGTTTTCTCCCTGGTGTTGCAGGCAATGCCTAGGGCCCATGAAGCCGACTGAGGGCAGCCCCCCACCCTGCCCCTGCTGCCCCCACTCCCTTTGATGAGAACGTGGCCCACAGTGTTTGCTCCCAGGGTTCACAAAGCTACAGACTTTGTGAGTGGTTCCCTCTAAATATAAAAGAAAATCTGTGCTTTTCTTTCTCCAAGCCTCACTGTGCCACCTAATTGATCACATCCAGTCCTTGGTATAATATAATATAAATATGTCCTTCAGCCTCTGTCTGTAGCACCTCTCTGTGGAGCTTAGGCCAAGTTCATGTCGCCGGCCTGTGGAACAGACGCCATCTGCTAGACTGGGACCTTGGCTGAACAAGAGTTGGGTTTGCCAAAGACTGCCTCAAACCAGTTAGTTTAAAATAGGATCGCCAAATCACACAGTTTGCCAGGGGTTTTCCTGCCCCGGGTCACCCTCACTGAGAAACACCTGGAAGACTTTGGGCACCGTTACTGAACCAACCACCAACTTGAGGACGGCTGACGGAAGAGCATCCTGCATGCTGAATGCAAGAGCACAGTTTTCATTAACACACTGCCCGGGACATGTGCCCTGGTTTATTCCCTACCAAAATGTTTGTTGTGGTGTAGACATGTGCTTTGTCTCAAGTTGCTGTGTTATAGAAGTAAGACTATTCCATCTGGTTTAGACGAGTTAAGATTATTTGAAATATCCTTTCTCAAATTCCCACCCTCCCCAATCCTGTCTCTATCTATTTTCTGAGAATTTCCATTTCTCCACTTCCTTTAGCATTGTCCAGAGAGTCTGCCGTCTGTGTGTGTGGCCTGACAGTGTCCCATACTGCTGTTAATTGGGGGCTGTGGTTTATTCACTCTATCATTTCAGCAGTGTTTCTTTTTTGGCAAGGAAGGCTTTTTACATCCCACACTTCAATTACAAGAGTCTCAGGCTGGATACATGTAAGCTTTTCTCTCTCTCTCTTTCTTTCTCTTTCTTTCTTCCTTCCTTTCTTTCTTTCTTTCTTTCTTTCTTTCTTTCTTTCTTTCTTTCTTTCTTTCTTTCTTTCTTTCTTTCTTTCCTTCCTTCTTTCTTTCTCTTTCTTCTTTCATTCGTTCTTTTTTATTGCTCTTTATTTCTTTCTTCTTTCTTTCCTGTCTTTCTTTTTTCTTTTTTTGTCTTTCTCCTTCCCTCTCTTCTTTCCTTCATACAAAATCAGCAATACTATAAAACTAAGTCAAAATATACCTTGATTAGCCCTGTGTTTAGCAGCTTAAAAAATTCTTTAGATCTCATAGTAAGTTTAAAAGACACATAGTTTTGATTCTTTCCAATCAGGTTGTTGCCTTACATCACAGAACATCCACTGCAGTTGGAGATGCAACTCTCTACCCCACCCAGCAAGGCTGGCAACTCCTGAGCACCCTCCCCTCACCTCACTCCTTCTGTGGCCCCCATTAAGACGAGGTCCAGGGTCTACAGGATCCCCCACACCATCCGCTCCTCACCCATCTCCACTCTGTCACTGCCGCATCTGGGGAGTGGCAGTGCTTCCTCCCAGTGTTGGGAGCTCTCCAGGTTGGACTGCCCTCCAGAAGGCTCACTGGGCCAGGGCCTGCTAGATGTGTACAGAGACATATGGTGGACAGTTGACACATCAACCATGTTTCTCTTTAGTCTTCTCAGTCTAAATTCTAAACCATGACAACATTTTTCATTCCTCATCCACAATCAGCCTCCAAGTTCAGGCCCCGCTAAGAGGGGCCAGAAATGGGGTCAGGTCTGATTCAGGAGGCTACACTTTCCAGAAACTCCTTCTGAGAGAGGTTACTCTTTAATCTCAGAAAATCCACTGGTCATCCACTGTGGGGGTGATTAGAAGCAAGGTCATCACCAGGGATTTCAAAGTACTACCATCGAAAGGAAGGCTATTCCCGGTTAGTCCAGCGTGAGGTGGGACCAGGGGATGGGGCTTTCCTGGCTTATCAGCAGCCTCAACGTTCTTTGATATGAGCAACTGACACCTTCTGCATCTCATTGAGGTGCTCTGCAAATGCAGTTGGTAGCCACGCTAGCCACTCCCTCTTCCGCCCAGATTACAGCCCTAAATTCCACTTGGATTCAAATTCTGAGGTTGTCCCTCTTCCCAGGTGAATTCTTGTCCTTACCTTCCCTGTGACATTAGTGGCAATGCCTCTTATTATCAAATTCCAGAGTATCAAGTTCGGCCCCAGCAGGCTACTCCTGGATTCTAACTCATGGCATTTTGTCTCCTCAAAGCACTTTCTATATTTTAAACTGTTTTTTTTTGTCTGACATTTATTAATTTCTCACCCATCAGCAACATTTCTATCCTAATAGGCATTATATTTTTATAATACTTACTGTACAGTAAGATTTCCAGAATTCCCAGAAATGCAAATACTGGTTGCACGTTTACTTGTTCTGCTATAGTTTGACCCCCGTTAGGATGGCAAACAAGTCCATTTTGTCCATTGCTGTATCCTTAATTCCTTGAATTTTTTTTTTTGTTGTTTTGTTTTGAGACAGTCTCACTCCGTCACCAGGTGCCAGGCTGGAGTGCAGTGGTGTGACCTTGGCTCACTGCAACCTCTGCCTCCTGAGTTCAAGCAATTCCCCTGCCTCAGCCTCCCGAGTAGCTGGGACTACAGGCACGGGCCACCACACCCAGCTAATTTTTTTTTGTATTTTTAGTAGAGACAGGGTTTCACCATGTTGGCAAGGATGGTCTCAATCTCTTGACCTCGTGATCCGCCTGCCTCGGACTCCCAAAGTGCTGGGATTACAGCCTTGAATATTTTTTACAGCATAGCTGTTGTTCAATAAATATTTGTCTGATAAATCAAAAGATAAAAAAAAAAGACATTCCAAGTTTACCACAGAAGAAATGGCTTTTTAATGGAAACCACATCACACAGTTTAAGGGCAGTCTACTGATGGAGGCATTTAAGGGCAGTCTACTGATGGAGGCATTTCTGTTCTGGAGAACAGCAGATGTTGGAGCAAATACATGAAGCAGCCCATACAAGTTGTGTTGCAATGTATACAAAACAGAGACCAATCATAACTTTGGATCTGCAATTAAGCTTTTGATTTAACTCTCTATATTTCATTTCCTTTCTAAGGAAAATGAAAAATAGTAATGTCAACTCTCCAAGCAGAAATATTTTTGATGTTGTTGGAAAGGAAAAAGGAAATGAAGAACAAATTTGTAGAGAATATGTCAATGGATTTCCAAATGGGGAGGTTTGGAACTCACTTTTCTTTCGTTCCACTGGCCTCCATGCTGTTCCCCTAGCATGCCAAGAATAGTCCCTTGCCTCAGGGCCTTTGTACATGCTGATTCTTTGGCCTGGACGGCTCCTTGTTCAAGATTTCTGTCTGACGTTCTTATTTTTCTCACTTTCTTGATTTTGTGGTCCTTGCCTGATTCCCCTTTGAAAAACAAATGATTCCCCCTTGACCTTGACCTTCACCAACCAGACTATCTATCCCTCTTCCCATTCTATATATTTCTTTATGGCTCTTTTGCCAGCTATTTATTTTGTTTTTGTTGTTGTTGTTGTTGTTTTTGGTTTATCTTTCACCATTAGAATATAGTTTTCATGAGGGCAAGAACTTTTTCTGTTTTACTGATTTAGTTTTACTTTCTAGAACAGTGCTTGATGCATAGAAGGTGCTTGATAAACATGAAAGTAGCGGATAGTTGGATGAGACTAAAGTGAGTGGGGCTTTCCTGCACACACTATTTAGTTGAGCTCAAGTGCTGATGAAGTTCATCCAGTGGAGTCTGGAACTGGCTCATAGCAGTTTAGGAGAACTGTCTGTGGTCATTTATTTCCAACTTTGCATTCACTGATATTATGTTGGCAACTTAAAATTGACCGCAGTGAGAATATTTACACTAGAGAAATGGGCAAATGCTCCACATCAAGCCTTTTCTTTTTTTTTTTTCCTGGAGAATCAGCTGTTAAACATTTTCTGGCATACCATTGGCCTTACCCAGACATCTGCCTAGAAAATTATTATGTCTGTATCTGTAAACAATGTTTACATCAAATAATGGGAAGTTTTGTACTGAAATGTGCTTATTAGCCATGTTAGTAATTCAATTCACCCAAGGGGAAAAGGAGTTTTAGAGGACTCAGGATGGAAGTCAAGCTTGACGAAATCAATGGCAAGCAGAAAAATGAGATCCAAGGAAAGCCAAATTTAAATAATTTTGAAGAATAGTAAAATAGATTCCAAGTGTAGAAATTCATTGATTACAGTCATGAGAAACTGCATATCATATAAGACTGTTTTTCTAAGTAAAGAATTTAAATGATTTCTAAGTATACAAGGAAGACACCAGAGTGTCTTGGGCTCAGAAGTTCAGCTTACCTCTGCAGTCTCTACCCAGGGCCTAGATACCGAGTGTTTTATGAATGAGAAAACAGAATGAGGGAGCTTAAGTACAAATCACATTTGTTCTTTTCACTTGCAAGCTAAAAATCATCAGCACTTCTTTCTGTGTGACAGGAAAACATCCAGCTCTTTAAAAGCTGGAATCACAGGGAAGCCTCTCACATTCTCTCCTTAACCAAACTTTCACCATCTCCTTTGCTCACTGACCTCACACACTTTTACATTCTAATTAGGCAAAGACACCACTGCTCTCTGAACATGACTCATTCTAAGGAGCCCAGCTTTGGAGTGGACTCAGTACACACTCTGGCTCTGCTGCTTAGTTCTGTGGCTCCATGGGGTCTGGGAACCATCTCATTCTCCTCAGTGCCTGGGTGGGGGCTTGTATCATGGCATCTGTTAATACACTTTGCAGTTCCTCTGTCTGGAATACAATTTTGTTTTTCAACTAATAAACGTTTCCTCATTCTTCAAGATCCATCCCAGATATAGCCTCTACTTGGAATTCTCTGATTTTAAGTAATTTGAAAGGCAAAGAGAAGTAAAGAATCCCATTCACAAAACATTTACAATATATTTGTAAATGCCAAAAAAGAAAAGAAGAAAAATTCTTGATGTAAAAAAAAATGCACTTACAGTATGTGGTGTCTACAAAGCGCATCACAACCACTGCCCTTCTACAGAGACATAGATGTTCGTGATATAATGATTTCCTTTGCTTTGTACCTGTTTTGCTGCCTGCTGATCATCCCACTAATCTTTAAATGCATGATAGGAGCAGATGCTTCTATTTTTTTTTCAGTGATATCAGATCAGGAACATGAATTGAATTAATTATAAAAATTCAAACGTAATACAAATATATCGCATAAAGGTTAAAAGTTTTCCTCCACTTCTCCCACCTCCACTTCACTTTCCATAGGTAACCTCTCAAAACAGGCTTGGTACATCCTTCTAATTAGTATGCACATGTGAGTTTCTGTATGTGTGATTTCATAGACACATCAGTTTTTGTGTGTTTGCTATATAATAGAATCATATAAGTGTATTGTTTTGTGAGATATATATATTTTTTTACTTCATAGGGTATATTGGCAACTTTTTTTGCCAGTATATAGTGCTAAATAATAAGTCATGCTTTGTTGTATTTAATTATTTTATTTTATTGTTATTATTATTTATTTTTTTGAAATGGAGCCTCGCTCTGTTGCCCAGGCTGGAGTGCAATGGCACAATCGGCTCACTGCAATCGCTGCCTGCTGGGTTCAAGCGATTCTACTGTCCCAGCCTCCCGAGTAGCTGGGACTATAGGCAGCTGCCACCACGCCTGGCTACTTTTCGTATTTTTAGTATAGACAAGGTTTCGTCATATTGGTCAGGCTGCTCTCCGACTCCTGACCTCAGGTGATCCACCTGCCTCAGCCTCCCAAAGTGCTGGGATTATGGGCGTGAGCCACTGCACGCAGCCTTCTTCATGCTTTATTTTAGAAGCCCCCTGTTAATGGATATTTAGTTGTTACTTATTTTTGGCCACTCCATACAAAGTACCAAAAGATACACTTAAACACACATTTTAAGGTACATGCGTAAGAATTTTAAAGGTAGATTTCTGAAAGTGGAATGGTGGGTCAAAACATAGACACATTTCAGGTTTTGCAAAGTATTGTTAAATGGCTGTCTAGATAGGGTGCCCGAATTATGTTCCATATATGAGAGAGCTCAGTTCCTCTCACCCTTGCTAACAGTGCTTATTATCAGCATTTTAAAGCAGTAGAATGGCTTTAAGCACAGGCAACTCAGCTGCTCTATTTGAGGCTAAAAATAAAATCCCTTAGGTTTTTAGCATGTGTGTATGTGTGTGTGTGTGTGTGTGTGTGTGTGTTGGTGTATCTGTGTGTGTGTTTATAATGATCTCTGATCCATAATTTCCGTGCAACTGTAGTTGTTTTCTACTCAGCATTTGAGGGTATTTCCAGCTCTTTAGATAGAACTGAGCTGGCCAAGGCTGTCACTGGGGACTGTTGAGTCTATGCCCTACTGACGCAGGCCATGCCTCTGAGACCTTCTGTTGCAAGGAACAGGTGTCCAGGGTGCTTTGGGCGCTGCTGGGCATCACCAGGTCACTGTGGAGAGCAGAGCCTCTTCATGGGTCAACAAAGAGTCTAGTGGAAGCAGTTTGGCTCTTCCCCTCCCTGCCAGGCATATTTAGTCTGGAATATGTATGTGGACCGTGGGCATGGGCACAGACACAGTGGCATCCTTTGCATTCCTCTAAGCAAACTTATTAATCAGGCTGGGGGCTATGAAGTGTAAATGGCAAGGGTGTCAGGGGACCAGGTGGCACGGTGCACGCTGCCCTGCACCTCCAAGGAGCGAGGGTCAAGTGTCAGCCCTGGACACTCTCCAAGTGCCTTCTCAGGTGGATTGAGAGGCCTTCTTGTTTGGGAACAGAGATCTTTTGTTAATATATACAGAGAAGAACCACTCATTCCACAGAAAGCCTGCTAAGGCAGGGCCTGCCCTACATAAAAATGTTTCAGATGTATAGATACAGAGCTAAAGATAGAGATAAGGTGGCACATATATAGACATGGGCAACTGCATATACAGCCCATGAAGTTATATATGTTCAGATATGCACAGATTCTCCTCTGGACCATATAGTGAGGGAGGCCATGGCACTCTGTAACTGAACAATATAATGGAGTATGCAATTCATGAATGCAGTTTTAAGTCTCTGGGATTTTTTTTTTAAGTGTTTTTTATTTAAAAAAAATTTTTCAAAGTTGCATTTCCTCATAGAATAAAAAAGGCAATGCCTGCCTTTGTACCTGTCTCTGAACAGAGTGTAAGAAATGTATATGTAAAAGATGTGATTATAAAGTAAATAGCCTTCATTTTTTTTAAAAAAAGTATGCTTTATGAACTCAAAATATTAACTGGAGTCTTTTTCTAGGGAAAAAATCTATGTGTTATTATAGGGATTCTGCCCTTAATTAAGAAAGTCAGCATTATTAAGAAGGTTTTTATTTAAGAACTCAGTCTCCCTTCACATCTAAACTTGTTTAAACTAAGACCATTGGCACTTTTCATAAAAGTAGAATCAGTTTCAAGGCTGAAGAAGGAATGTCAGCAGCATCTCATTATCAAAACTGAGGGGGAAGAGGCTGCTGCCTCATTGCAGATTTATACAACACTCTTAAAGGAGCTAAAGATTGTGAAGCAGCTCCTGCAAAATCACATATGTTATCAATTCTTTTTATTCATATATTCCTTTTTTCTTTGTTGAGGTATAATTTGCATACAGTAAAATGCACAGATCTTAAAGTGTACAGTTTTATATATTTATACATTTTGACATAGGACCATACTTCATACTTTGCTGCAACTTGCTTTTTCTTTCTTTTTCATAGACTTTATTTTTAAGAGCAGTTTTAAGTTCACAGCAAAATTGAGCAGAAGACACAGGGAGCTCCCCTACACCTCCTGCCCCTGGCAAGCATTGCTTTCCCCATTATCAACATCCTCCAGCAGAGCGGTGCATTTGTTACAACCGATGAACCTACATTGACACATCATGATTACCCAGAATCCATAGTGTATTTTGTAAGTGTACTCATATTGCATGTCATTTATTCAGGCTGGGTTGCTGTGCTGAACATAATTGCATAGAGGTATGCTTGTGTAATTTTTTTTTCAATATATTTAGTAGATGCTAGAAACAGAAGTAGAATTGGCATCCCCAAAGGTGGGGCATTGAAAATATTGGTTAATATCTCAAATTGTAAAGCCTTTATTTGTTTTCTTTTTTACCCATGCTAAAAGCACAAAGTATTGTTCTGGATTTTTGTGAAGACTCATTTTTTTTTCTCACTGAGAACTTAATTGAGGAAATTTTTCCTTTATACCACACTAAGGAGAGAGCTTTGTACCATTCCGGTAGGTTCCAAGGACCCCAGGTAGGAGAAATAATCATTTAGAAGTAAGGAAGTTGACAGAAGCTCAGGTCTATAAGGTCCCCTGACACCGTCTCATCCCCCATCACATTTTCCTAATTGCTTTCTTCATCACACTGTCACCCCATGGTCCTCTGCCCTGTCACTTTGTGTTATCTTCTCAGAAAACAATGTAATTCTCTGCTTGCCAATGGGAGGAAATCTAATTGACCTTGTAGAATGAAATCTGAATTTCCTGATCACCAGGTCTTTCATCTTTGGTCATTCCCCTACTGTTCCTTATATTTCTGAGTTGCTGAATCTCACCATTGCTCAGTGATGCCAGACCAGGACTCTCCATGAACAGGTGCCTTGGTATATTTTCTTTCCCTCCAGCACCAACTTCTCTGGAAAACTCTTCTTCCTGCTCACGGAAGCCTCACTCAATCACCCAGGCAGAGGGAATTTGCAGCCCTCTTTCCAATCTCAGCATCTCTTGTTTGTGACTGAAATAGACCACATTTTCACTTATTTTTTGTGTGCATATTCCAGTCTCTTCACTAGGCTGCAAGTTTTCAGTGGCAAACCTCACTTTTCCCCTCATTTTTCTGGTAACTCCATTATCTAGAGTTAAGTGCATAATAGGAGTTCAACAAATGTGTTAAATAAATGGCTACTCTGCAGCATGAAAGAAACTGGAGTCTCTTAATTAAGTTATTAAAAGCCTAGATATAGATTATGGTGATTGTGTTAACAAAAATGAAATAAAATTTGTTTTATGTGTGATATACCTGAGGCATCCGTTAAACATACGTATTCCTAAGGCTCTCCCTGGGAACACTGACTGAGGGTGTCTGTGGCAGGGCCCTGGAATTTGCAAGTTAATCACTTGCCCAAGGTGATTCTCATAATTCTGTACATATGGGAAACCCCAAGTCAGAACCCCCTGCTGCATTGTTAGGGTGAGTGATATCACTGGCTATTCCCTGAACCATTTAGGACACATTAAGCATATGCTTACTAAGTGCCTTTAATGGGCCACACACCATCCTAGTGCTTGAAATTGCCTTAACCATTGGAAACTACTCCAACCAGAGTAAGTGGATGAAGCCCTTCACAAGGATTCTTCTCATGTGAGTGAATTCAGAATCAAGTTGAAAAGATTAAACCATATTCCCTTTTAATAACATAAATACTTAATGTTCTTCTTTTATGTTATATAAAATTGCTGCATAAAATAAACTTCAAGGTTGGTAGTCATAACTTTGAATATCTTTTCTGAAACTCAACTTTTCCAACTCACTCCCCTAAAGAAGCCCCTCCACCATCAGAATCTGACATCCCACCATAGTTGAGTATCTCTGGTCTGATGCTGGATTCCAGTTGCACCTCACCTCACCTGTTCTATCCTGCAGGAGGTGATTATCCATGCCCTGGCACAGTTGAGATGTGGCAAATATTAACTTACATTGGCTTACCAAGCATTTCAGACTCTATCCTGGAAACAAAGTTTGAGGCCAAGGAGGAGTCAAGGCAGTGGAGGAGAGGGCAAGTAAAGTCATTAGGAATTTGGGGTCAGCAGATTGGTTATTGAGCATTACCCAAGGGTGGAAAGGGATGCAGAAAAGGGCAACTTGCATCAAGTTCCTCCTGTAGCCTGGACAGTTAATTATGAAAATTGTTTAGGTATTTAAGACAACATTCTTAGTCTTGGGATATGAACAAACTACTTTTGAGCTGTAAAAGAAATCACTCTGAAATCCCGCATCTATTCCTTCTACTGCAGAAAGCGGTATCATATACGTCAGAGAAACTACTGACATTCCTTTTTCCTAATTTGTAAAGAGCAAAGTACAGCATCTTGTCCAATCAAGGGTGGCAGCACCATGACAGTGCTGAGACAGTGGTGCTCGATGGGTTGATCTGGAGTCACCTCTCCTTTCAAAAAGTGTCAGTTAACACATCTACCGTGTGTCTAGAGCTTCTGTTACATGGTTTCTTCTTAACTGTTAATTATATGTGTAGCTTTTATTTTATAGATGCTTATCCACGTGAAATTATTGAGTCAGGGTTCTAGTCCCACCTCATATTCACTCATCTAGTTAGTCATCAAGCATTTAAATGGAGTTCTTTCAGAAATTTAAAAAATTAAAAGCATCCTGATCATTTTCCTGTGGAAAAGAAAAGCAAAAGTTCTTTTTATTCTTCTTCAAAACTTCTTATAGCAGCCAGTTCTTGGAAGGGCAAGGAGCACTGTTCTGATAAGGTCAAGTTGCTCTGGGTTTGCAGAGATCACATCAACTAAATGGAGTTGCATAATAGACCAGAAATGGAGTCAACTGAATCATGGAGTTTGAAGTGGAGCTAATGAAGTGGCCTTGCTCTTGCTTAAAGCAGGCAAGGCATTTGATGTGATTCAAGATCCAAAGAGGAATTAGAATATTTCATTATTACATGGGAATTATGGCATAATGCAAAGACTGCTAAAAGAGGTAATCCAGTTGTATATTATTAGATTTGCAAGCTGTCAATTAATTGATAAAGAAAATCCCAAAGAAATCAGTCATTGACATATGTAAATTCTGAAAGAGGAGTAGGTGGGACATTTGCTAGGGTGATGATTTGGTTGGAAGGGGTATGGGGTGAGGCTGCTCTGGGCCAGAATGTGGCCCTTGTGCTCTGGATACTGTAGAGTGGGCATGAGAATTGTGAAATCAACCTCCACAGCAGAAGCTAGACTTGACCAATTCAAAAATTACATTTTTAGTATGGTCTGCTTGTTCCACGTAGGTAATTTTAGGAAGGAATAATGAAAACTTTCAAACAATCAGTAGTTCAAAAGCAAAATGAGCTTCTCTATGAAATAAATTTTTCATAATTGGAAGTGTTTAAATAGGAATTGGACAATCTGCTTTGAAACGTTTAAAAAGGGAAGACTGACATTGAATAAAACGGCTTTCAAAGTTTTACCACAGCTAGTTTTCCATGAAACCCAGAGTTGTAGTTTTTTTTTTTTTTGGTCCAAAGACGTATTTAATATCTTAAACTTTAAGTTATTCAATTTTTTTACTCTATAATTTCTCAAGATCATTTTTGAAATCTAATTTTGTTGTTAGATCTATTTTCTGACCCATCCCATTTTATTTTTTTAGAAATTTCATAAGCCTGTTTCCTTTCACCAAGTAATTTTTGTTGACTAAACAAAGATATTATATATAACCAAGAAATCAATAGCATTTTTATCAATATAATATATTATTTATAATATAACACATATGTATAATATACAAAACTGAGAAATTGATAACACTGTTGAAAAAGAAAATGTTGAATCCAGAGCCATTTGTCACTCCACCAGACACCTTGAAGTTGTTTACATTCATCCATTTACTGAGTTGCCTTACAGGGTTCACACTAATTTAATATATTCTTTTCTTAAAATTGATTACATTTCACTCATCTCTAGTCTTTTCATACTTTCCTCATCATCATGATCCTTTAAAGATTGCTTAGGATAAATCAGCAATCTATTCTGCAAATTTTCTTCCTGTCCCATCTGTCCCTGTGTGCCTGAAATGGACATAATTCATTATTTGAGCTTCACATTGTTATTTTCAGTGACCCTTTTAGAACCTCAAGTTTATTTTCCACTTGGATTATCCTAAAGTAATTATCAGAAATTATAGAAAACTGTTATTTTTGACTCTGTACCCAATGTTAGAATAAAACTTCCTAATATCTGAATTCACAGATGTTCTAACTCACTTTCAACACTACCATTGATTTCTTGGGCATAGTAATAAGAACAGGCATTCAAAAAAATGTTATTACTTGCAAGCATCTTTCACACATTAGTTCTTCTCCACATACTTAGGAAAGCAGAGAATCTGAAAAATCATGGTGTTCTTCATAGGGCACCATAAAATATTTACTTCTGTTATACAGAGCAAAAATATTTTGTCAATAGAACATGTTTAATGGCATGCATATGAAATATCAGGTCATGTGTGCAAACACTCATGAAAAATATATTTTATCAACACGACCAACTATTTACATATTTTTCTGTGAAAATGAAGTTAATACTTATTTTTTTAAGCTAGTGCTAATTTGTAGGAAAATTAGAGGCACTATGTTACATATTTTTTATTAAAAATATTTAAGATAATTCCATGGAAAGAAAGCTAAAATTTTTCATATAATATCTTTATTTTATGAAGATGTTGTTTGAGTCATACTGCACAATGTTATTTCATTTAGATCTTATAATCTGTTAGATAATTAATATCTTTCCAAATATCCAAATCAGAAAACCAATGAACCAGGCTGTTAAATAATTTGTTCCAACCTGATACCAGAGCCAAGATTCTTGCCACTCCACAGTACTGCTCACATTTCTTCTTTACTGAGATCATTTGTAATGAGACAGTTAGAATTATGTTTTCCAGAGCTTCCTAACCAGGATGAAAATCCACCTGTGGAAGGGGTTAGGAGCACAGGCTCTGCAGTCAGATTGCTAGGGTTTCACTTCCGTCCCTGCCACTTGCCATCTGGATGATCCTGTGCAAGCAGCTTAGTTGTTCTATGTCTCTACCTTAGTATGGACACATAAAACAATGGTAGCTACATCATGGGCTTGTCGTGTCTGTTAATTGATGCAATCTTTGTAAAAGATTTAGTACAATGCCTGGCATTAAAAAAAAGCCTCAAATCAGTGTAAACTCTGACAATTCAGTTTTTGTCAATTTCTGCCACATGTCATGGAATTCTTCTCTATTTTACTTTTCAATTGGTCTTTTACTTACTTAAAGTACAAATGTCAATAATACAATCTTTTCCTCCCTCGCTATCAGCTTTCTAACATACATGGATGTATCTTCCAGTTTTGATCCTATTTGCTTTACAGTGTCACTGCTCTGGAACCCACAGAGCAGCTCTTTCTAGGAGGGGCAAACAAGAGCTAAGAAAGCCAAGACCTGCTGGGTGTTGTGCTTTCACAAGACCAGCATTTCCAGGTGTCCTGAGGGGAGCCTCTGTGCCAATTTTGTGTGTGCATCAGAACTACATCATCCATTGCTATGCTCTGTAGGTGTCACTTATAATATTAGTCTCACAATGCTACATGTGTGTCTTTATTTGGATCTTGAACATCTTTCCAACATGGAATCCTAATCTTGACTTTCATCCCACCCTGATCCAGACCTATAAAGAATGCTGCAAGGGAATTTCACGGTGAGTGCACATCTGCCCAGACTTTTTAGTATCCCACACCTAGATCTCTTGCTTTTGGGTTCTGCCTGCTATTAAGACATCCTCCCAAATAAGACATTTTCTTTCTCACTTGGATGAATATTTTCCATTAGGCAAAACCACCCTCGGCATCCTTTTCAAATTACTGTGAAATATTTCTGTACCCAATGGAACCATTGGTCCCAGGAGGGAATGAGTTTCTCATCTTCAAATGTACAAAATGTACACGTGTAGAATCATCTTTAGTTTTGCAAGATGAAAGAAACTTATAAGCTTATTCTACGTATCACCAAAAGGATCATCTAATTTCCTCATTCCCTTGTGGATTCTTTCTTCATTCAAATTCTACTCTCCCAGAACTAAGAGAGATCATGGTTGTTGGAAAGTCCAACAGACAGGAGTATAGAATTCAAAAGCAGTGACTCTTCAGATACAGTGCATGAGGACAAAATAGACTCCCTGGGTTGAAGAGAAGATGTATCTTCTTTAGTGCCCTCCTTTCTTTTCCATTTTCTTTTACATCTTATAGAGTTCAATTGTCCCCAGAGAATAGAAATCAGAAAAGCTGAAAATTTAAATCTTATTTTCCTTTTTGTATTTTGAGGAACACAGCCCAAAAGTAATCATGAAAATAGAGAGTCATAATATCTGAGATTCTCAAGACCGAATGGATCTTGAAGGTCATCTAGTCAATGCACAGAAATGGAATGCTTAGCATGGTGCAATTTTTTTCTAATTATTTGGGGGAATTGTTTAGAATGGGAGGTTAGTTTTGTGGGCATCTGTATGTTTCTCTCATCTTTAAAAATGGATTTGTTCTGTTTTCTCCATTTTTCTTTTTTTCTGTAAAAATATTGAGTGAGGGAAGAGAGTCTGAGGCCAGTGCTTTCTGTTGAATCATATCAACCTCCCTCTTTTAAAAGGATCAAGGGAGATTATTTCTTTTAAAACATATATTTATTTGTTTGTTTTGAGACCGAGTCTTGCTCCATTGTCCAGTCTGGAGTGCAGTGGTGCAATCTTGGCTCACGGCAACCTCCACCTCCCAGGTTCAAGCAGTTCTCCTGCCTCAGCCTCCTGAGTAGCTGGGACTATAGGTCCGCGCCACGATGCTTGGCTAATTTGTTCTATTTTTAGTAGAGACAGGGTTTCACCATCTTGGTCAGGCTAGTCTCAAACTCCTGACCTCAGGTCATCTGCCTGTCTCGGCCTCCCAAAATGCTTGGATTACAGGTGTGAACCACTGTGACTGGCCTAAAACACATGTTTTTTGATGATGTGTCAGTGCCAGCTATCACTGGGGGTCTACTTTGAGGGTTTATGGTCCATGGAAGACAACACAGAGGAATGTCTGAGAGCTCAAAAGGAGGTGAGGGCCCATTGGTGGAGGACAGAAATGCCAGAGAACCAACCATCAGCCGACTGACAAATCCCATTCTGATCTTCAGTTAAATTTAAACCAGTTGTGTCTCATTCTAAAAAATAACCAATTATCTGGTTCTTTACAAGGGTAGGAAGAAGAGCCTTCGGGCCACATTCTGATGTTCTTGTCTGAAGGCGGGACCCTACAGAAGTCATAAATCAACAAATTTCATGGTTAAAAATGTCTGATTTCATGCCTACTTACATTCATACAAATGTCATATTTAAACTATGAAGTGTGTGTTGTAGCTGGGACACCCAGAGGCTCCCTTTAAACTTCTCCTTCGTGCTGTTGACATCCATGTGATTTCTCAGGCTGCTGGAATCTCAGCCATGGAAAATGCTGTTTTAAAAACTTTCTAGTAGTCATTTTCAAATTTGTTATTACAGGTTTGACTTTTTCTTTTCTTTTCTTTTTTTTTTTGAGACAGTGTCTCCCTCTGTGGCCCAGGCTGGAGTGCAGTGGTGCCATCTTGGCTCACTGCAACCACCACCTCCCAGGTTCAAGCAATTCTCCTGTCTCAGACTTTTCAGTAGCTGGGATTACAGGGGTGTGCCACCACTCCCAGCTAATTTTTGTACCTTTAGTAGAGACGGGGTCTCACCATGTTGGCCAAGCTGGTGTCAAACTCCTGACTTCAAGTGATCCAACCTCCTCGGTCTCCCAAAGTGCTAAGATTAAAGGTATGAGCCACCGTGCTTGGCCTTTTTCAATTATATTATAACTAATTGGGAAACATGTCACCGATTTGCCACAGATCTCACTGTTCTCTATTGTTTACACCTTTTCTTGACTGGGCATGATGTGCTCATTGACATTCTGCTGGTCCTTGAAGGCATTCCATTGCTACCTCTGGCTTAGATTCCTGATCAGAGACTTTATACTGATCAGCATAGCAAATTTGGGTCAATGAAAGAGTGGAGCCATTGGTCACATAACATATTTAGGGTACGTTAATTGATTGATTGAATTCATGAATAAGACTTTTATTCTTTTAGGATATATTTGTATACTTATATAGAACATCAGAAAATAAGATGTCTTCACTTTTTATTGCTAGCAAGAGCTGGAAGAAAAATATAATCAAATTCCCCTGCAATATCTGATGTTACATGGAGATCCAACAGAAAGAAGCCAGAAACTATAGGGTGAAAATGATACTGAGTGGTTTTAAACACACATATATACACACACACACACACACACACATAAACATCCTGTAGAGGCTCTCTAATAGTAGAGAGCCAAGGACCCTTTTATAGATGAAGAAAACAAGAGCTGAGGTGCTAGGCAAACCGTGCTAATGGGTGTGGTTGGGATATCCCCTGCTTTGCTCAGCGAGACCTCTGCAGGTACAGCTCACTTTGTGGTGTCTCAGACCTGGAAGCCATCGTGTTATACGCTATGTAAGAAGCTGCTTTTCTGATCTTCCTCTGAGCCAAGAACTTCACTGACATTGGTGGTAGGCTGGCAAGAAAAAGAAGATCACAGGACAGGAGTTGTCTTGTGAAGAGCCCTGAAATGATAGGAAAATTTCAAGGAAATAGACATGGCACTACAAAATAAGCTTAATTTGTTTTGAATTTATTGATTAGATACTTATATAGTGCTTAATATGTGCCAGGCATATTTTAAGCTCTTAAACATATTAACTTGAATCACCACAACAATCCGGTGAGGTAGGTGTTACTGTTCCCATTTTAAACAGAAAAGGATGGAAGAACAGAGAAGTAAGGTAACTTGCCCAAGGTCACACAGCTCATACTGGGGGAGCCAGGAAGGGAATCAGTGTAGTCTATGTGCAGAACCAAGTTGCTACGGAACTTCCCTAATAAAGTGAAGGGGCTGGTGACAGGAAGTGCGGATAGTCAGGCTCAGGAGGTGGATTTCTTTCAGGACAGGACTTACTGACTTTCCTCAAGCTGCACCTTTGTTGTGGCTGCCTAGAGCCACTGAGAAAAGAATGTGAAAGAGAAAAGGGGCTGCTCTCACCTCCTCCCCGCCCGCTTCACCTGGCTCCTGACGCCGCCTTCTTATTGGCTCTGCTTCCCCATTTGGCTGGGAGGTGTGTCCATTCAGATACTAAGTTGTAAACACTTATGTTGGAAATATTTCAGGAATACTCCAGGAAGAAAATTGGACTAAGAATTATGATAACTGGATTCTAGCATTTTCTCTGCCTCTAACCAGCTGGGTGACCTTTGGAAAATCATAACTTCTCTGGACTTGTGATTCTTCATCTGCTAAAAACAAAAAATGAGACAACACTGGACTAGAATATTGCAAAGCTTCCTTAGAGTGTAGATACTCCATGATTCTATGATGTAAACAAACCAAATATTTTAGCAAATGTTCCTATAATGTTGATAAAACAACTTAAAATGTCTGAGCTAATTTCAACTCCATGCATTTCAAAAACAAGATCTCTCCTCATTTTTGTTTTCACTCTTGTTTTTTGTTTATATATATGTTCTTACTTGTTACCCCAGAAGGTGAGGAAAGCTTCATACTGTCTGACCAGGTTTTCCTTTATTTTATTGTTTCATATTATTTTATCACAGTTTAAATGTCATAATACAAATCAGAATAGTCCAAAATAGTGCAAAGCCTGTCAAGATTTTTTTGAGGAAATTCACAGGAACTTCCTGTATTTTCACAACCATTTAGCATATGCCAGATGGGAAAAATAATGCATTGCTTCCCGAGGAAGTGGGACATTTAGTAAGACAGTTTTTCACACATAAAAATACTGTCTTTTATCTCTGAACTACCCATGGATCTAGGAAGGGAAAAAAAAATGCCTTGGATCTGCAAGGATTTTGTGGAAAGAAGAAGTCCCCGTGTGAATCAGAGAATTTACTGAAACTCTGTTCTTTGTAAGCACTCTTGTAGGTGTTGTGGGGATTTAAAGAAGAAACAGAGGCCTCCTGCCCAGCCTAAAGAGATTAGGCTTTTAGGAAAACAAAACATGTTAAACTATGCAGTTACAGGAAGTTGAGAGTGTGAGAGGGTGTCCAGGCCAGATCAGTAGCTTTGAGGGCTACTTCAAGGCCTGTGTCTGAAGCAAACAACACCTTATAAAAACTCGGGGACCACACTTCTTGGCTCTGAGAATTCCTGTGGGATTTGGCCACCACCTTCTGCTTTGGTTTCTGATTTTCTTGTTATCACTTCGCCATGTTGTAACAGGATGTGGCCTCTCTGCCCAGCCCTCATGTGGAGACAACCTGTAGGTTGCCAGGACTCCATGTGCAGCGCCAAGGCTTCCCGGGTGTGCAGGGCCTCTGCTCAGCCCGTAAGGTGGGGCCTTCCAGTCATCCTTCCCTCCTCGCTTTCTCGCAGCTCATCTCCAATCCAATCCCTCCGAAAATCTTCTGCCTTTAAGACACGTAGAGTCTGACCACTTCCCTCCACTCTCCACCGCTTCTCCTGTGACCAAAGCCAACTTCCTTCGCAGCCTGGAGTCCGCAGCAGCCTCTGAGCTGGTTTTCCTGGTCTGCCTTTGCCCTCTGCTTCTGGCTTCCCCTACACTTAGTGTTCTTGAACACCACTCATTTGATTGTTTCTCCTGATTCTGTGGGGTTAAGCAGGGTTCTGCTGGTTGAATTTCCCTTGGGGTCTCTCCTGTGGCTGCATCAGATGAAGGCGGGGATGGAGTGTCCATGGTGGCTTCCCCAACATTTAGTCCTTAGCAGGCTCGTCTAGGACACCCAGGCCTCTGGTTCTCTTTGTGTCATCTCAGGGGTTCTTCCTTTCCACATGATTTCTTCACAAGAGTGCCCCACCAGGGTACCTGGACTTCACAAAGCCAAAGCTACCAGGCCTTCTCCAGCAGCATTACCTGCCTCACATTCTCTGGTAAAAGGCAGTCCCAGAGCCAGCCCAGATTCAGGGCGGGAGGGGATATCACTACTAAAGGGTATGAATGCTGGCTGAGGGGGACAGGGAACGGCTCGTTAGGGGCCACCTTTGGATTCTAGAGACCACATCTGTTACAGTCTGTTCTGTGCACAGCAGGGAGAAACATCACATTAAACCTGGGCCAGGCCACACCCCACTGCTCAAAACTCTCCACTGGTTTCTCATGTCACTCAGAGTAAAAGCCAAAATCTTGACAAAGGTGTCCAAGGCTCGCACCATCTAGCTCTTAGCTCTCTGACCTCATGCCTTCCCTCTCTTCTACTCTTTCCCTCTGTTCCAGCCACACCTGGATCCTGGCCCTCTGGGGCACTTGGAAGGCTCTCTATCTCAGGGAGATAGATTCTGACTCTTCCACCAGACACCTCTATGACTTCCTCTTTCATCTTCTTTAGGGCTTCACGCAAATATCCTCTTCTTCACGCTCTTTTCCCTGGCTCGTCTCTCTAGAATTATAAAGCCAACTCTCCTATGCCTTATTCCTCTTCTGAGCTTTATTTTTTTACCACATTGACCATAATCATTGAAAAAAAATTTTTCAATGATTTTACTTTTCAAATATTTTACTTTTAAATGCCATTTTTTTGCATTTCTTCCCATAATAGAATAACAGATTTTTTCTGAAAGTAACTCCATAACAGCAGGATTTTTGCCTATTTTATACTCACTACATTTTTCTCAGCACATAGAATAGTGTTGGCAAATTATAGGGGTTCAACAAATATGCATTAACTGACTGACTGAATGGATGGATGGATGGTGGATGGATGGATGGTGGATGGATGGATGAGTGGATGGGTGGACGGATGGGTGGATGGGTGGGCAGATGAGTGCATGGATGGATGGGTGGATGGGTGGGCGGATGAATGGGTGGATGGGTGAATGGATGAATGGGTGGGTAGGTAGATGGGTAGATGGATGGATGTAATGATGGATGGATGTATGGGTGGATGTGTGGGTAGATGGTTGGATGGATGGGTAGGTAGGTGGGTGAATGGATGGATGGATGGATGGATGAATGGGTAGATGAGTGTGTGGGTGGATGAGTGGGTGGGTGAGTGGATGGATGGATAGATGTGGGTTCCTACTCCCACCTCAGACTGCTGCTTGTCATGCCCCACTGAGCTCCTGGGCCCTTGTTTGTCTAGGAGCATGTAGATAAGGGCTCAGAAATAAAGCACTTGAAATGGGCCTTGAAAGACTGTGGGGGTTTTCAAAAATTGAGAGGTTAATGAGAGGACATCCTGGGGTGGGGAGTATTTGGTGTTGTATTTTAAGATGCACTAACAAAATTGGAAAGGACCATTTTGGAAAGGTGAGCCTTGACTGATTAGAACCCAGGATTCAACTTGGGAAGATGTAGAAAATCACACTGCCTAGCCAGGTCAGTGAATCGGGCATGGTGAGACACTTTCTACAGATCATCACTAACCTCCCCACAGTGTTCCAGGAAGCCATTACTCCTCCCATTTTTCAGATAAGGAAACTGAGGCTCAGAAAATTTAAATTACATAACTAGGTCAAGATTCAGATTCAACTGGAATTAAATTCATGTCTGCGGTGTTCTTTATTCTGCACAATCTTTACCTCACTACCTAATTGCCTCCTTAAACTTTAAAAAAAACACACTTGATCTTAAAATTTTTAGACTGAGGGATGAGCAGGCATAACAAATGGTTTTTGGATGGGATATTGAAAGACTCCATTTTCCCTTAATTCACATATGGAATAAGCTTTAGAAAATTATTATTTGAAGTTAAATCAGTGTTCTTATCAGGACAGTAGAATTTACTTTCCACATAATGTTTCACTACTTGTGGCTTTGCTGACTACTGAATTTTTTTAGAGCTTTTGTAATACCAACGTCTAGTTTGAAAATGCTGCATTTGGCAATTTGGAGGATCAGTTCTTTCATTCAACAGTGGGACACCAATATTTTATTCTTTTTAGTGTGCCTGCATTCTTGATCTTTACGAGGAGAGGACCATGGATTCCCGGAGAGGTGGCAAGCTCCACCGAACCAGAAATACTCCCCAGCAAAGTGGGGGATGCTCCCTGTATTCCATGGGAGACCAGGCTAATGGATTTCAATCGTCATTTCCAACTTCAAGATTCCATGCTTCTTTCTGAAATATTGTTCACCTGCATAAGGTTTGTAAAGAAAATTGTAAATTATGTACTTTGTTTAGAGCTTAAAACACATGAAGGGGAGTAGTAAAAAATAAAAGGTTAAAAAAGTAAGTGGAAGAAAAAAGAAAAAAATAAAAGTAAGTGGAAGGCAGAGTAAAATGGTCTATCTATCTTATATATTTACGTAAGAAAAAGGTGTTGGAGACTTTGGATAGGAAGCAATTTTAAGCAAAATAAGCCATTGAAGAACAGGGGAGATATGATAGAATTTGGATTGAGAAAGATAACTAGAAAGACACTACAAATGCCTTATACAAAGGGAGGGTGAGTTGAAACCTGGTCACTTGGGATTTGGTATTATCAGATTCCAGCTTCTGCTTCCACTGTGAGACAGCATGAGAAGGTTTTTAAGTATTTAAGATGACCTGCTAAATGTGCCCCTGAAAAGATAAAATGCTCACGGGGTGTGATGGCTCACACCTGTAATCCAGCACTTTGGGAGGCCGAGGCAGAGGGATCACCTGAGGCCAGGAGTTTGAGAACAGCCTGGCCAACATGGTGAAACGTCATTTCTAATAAATATACAAAAATTAGCTGGGGATGGTAGTGTGTGCCTGTAATCCCTGCTACTTGGGAGGCTGAGGCATGAGAATTGCTTGAGCCTAGGAGGTGGAGGTTGTAGTGAGCCGAGACTGTGCCACTGCACTCCAGCCTGGGTGATAGAGCGAGACTGTTTCTTTGGAAGTGTATGTATCTGGCTTTCAGTATAAATTATGTTCACCAATAATTGGAAAGCTTTCTCACACTTTTTTCATGGAACAGTTAAAAACCATGGGAATCACCTCTTCCTTGAAATTCTGAAAGAGTATACCTGTGAAAACCATCAGGGCCTGACATTGTTTTTGGAGGTAATTTCTTGGCAAGATCTTTTTTTGTTTTACATTGTTATTGGCCCATCAGACTGTTTCTTCATGGGATTGTGTGTGTGTGTGTGTGTGTGTGTGTGTGTGACTTTCCATAATTTTATTTTTTCAAAAAAATTTTCAAATATATTGTGATAAACTTCACATTGTATTTTTAAAAAGTATATCATATATTCTTTCCTATTTATTATTATGGTGTCATTTGTCATTTCCTCTTCTAATCACTTGGTTAAATTAATTTGTCTACTCACATTAATTTGTCAAAAATGTGTCTCTCTCTTCCTTTCTTTCTTTTCTTTTCTTTCTTTCTTTCCTTCTTTTTCTTTCTTTCTTTCTTTCTCTTTCTTTCTTTTTTTCTTTCCTTCTTTCTTTCTTTTTTATTTTTCTTTCTTTTCTGAGACGATGTCTTGCTCTGTTTTTCGGGCTGGAGTGCAGTGGCATGACCTCAGCTCACTACAACCTCTGCCTCCTGGGTTCAAGCTATTCTCCTGCCTCAGCCTCCCAAGTACCTGGGACTACAGGTGCACGCTGCCATGCCCTGCTAATTTTTGTATTTTAGTAGAAATGAGGTTTCACCACATTGGCTAGGTAGTCTCAATCTCCTGACCTCGCAATTCACCCGCCTCAGCATCCCAAAACACTGGGATTACAGGTGTGAGCCACCGTGCCCAGCCCTGTTATAATTTTTAAATATCTTAAATTTCATACTCAGTTACTTTTATTCTTTCATTTCTATTAATGATGGTTTTTTTTTTTGAGACAGAGTTTTCGTCTTGTTGCCTAGGCTGGAGTGTAGTGGTGCAATCTCGACTCATTGCAACCTTCCCCTCCCAGGTTCAAGCAATTCTCCTGCCTCATACTCCTGAATAGCTGGGATTACAGACGCCTGCCACCATGCCCAGCTAATTTTTGTATTTTTGATAGAGACAGCGTTTCACCATGTTGCCAGGCTGGTCTCAAACTCCTGACCTCAGGTGATCTGCCTGCCTAGGCCTCCCAAAGTGCTGGGATTATAGGCGTGAGCCACTGCACCCAGTCTTTAAAATATATATATATATATATATATAAACACACACACACACATACACACACACACACACACACACACACACACACATATATATATATATATATATATATATATATATATATATACATATTTTATTGCACTTTAGGTTCTGGGGTACATGTGCAGAGCATGCATAGGTACACACATGGCAATGTGGTTTGCTGCCTCCATCCCCAGTCACCTATGTCTGGCATTTCTCCCCATGTTATCCCTCCCCAACCTCCCTACCCCTGCTGTCCCTCCCTCCTGTAGTCCCCCACAACAGACCCTAGTGTGTGGTGCTCCCTACCCTGTGCCCATGCCATACCCAGACTTAACAATACTATTGATGGCATCAATTTGCCTCTGAAAAGAGCCTTAGCACATTACCTCTTTTACTAAAAAACATTACTTTCTCTTTTCCTAGCTTAATACTCTTTATTTCTTTTTCTTGCCTGATTGCCCTGGCCAGAACTTCCAATACTATGTCGAATAGGAGTGGTGAGAGAGGATATCCTTGTCTTGTGCCAGTTTTCAAAGGGAATGCTTCTAGTTTTTGCCCATTCAGTATGATATTGGCTGTGGGTTTTTCAAAAATAACTCTTACTATTTTGAGGTATGTTCCATGGATACCTAGTTTATTGAGAGTTTTTAGCATAAAGTGCTGTTGAATTTTGTTGAAGGCCTTCTCTGCATCTATTGAGATAATCATGTGGTTTTTGTCTTTGGTTCTGTTCATATGATGGATTATGGTTATAGATTTGCTTGTGTTGAATCGGCCTTGCATCCCAGGGATGAAGTTGACTTGATCGTGATGGATAAGCTTTTTGATGTACTGTAGGATTCGATTTGTCAGTATTTTATTGAGGATTTTTGCATCAATGTTCATCATGGATATTGGCTTAAAATTTTCTTTTTTAGTTGTGTCTCTGCCAGGTTTTGGTATCAGGATGATGTTGGTCTCATAAAATGAGTTAGGGAGGATTCTCTCTTTTTGTACTGTTTGGAAAGTTTAAGAAGGAATAGTACCAGCTCCTCTTTGTACCTCTGGTAGAATTCAGCTGTGAACCCTTCTGGTCCTGGACTTCTTTTGGTTGGTAGGCTGTTAATTGCTGCCTCAACTTGAGCCCTTGTTATTGGTCTATTCAGGGATTCAACTTCTTCCCAGTTTAGTCTTAGGAAGGTGTAAGTGTCTAGGAATGTATCTATTTCTTCTTGATTTACTGGTTTATGTGCATAAAGGTGTTTGTAGTAATCTCTGATGGTAGTTTGTATTTCTGTGGAATCAGTGCTAATATCCCCTTTATCATTTTTCATTGCATCTATTTGACTCTTCTCTCTCTTCTTTTCTATTAGTCTGGCTAGCGGTCTATCTATTTTGTTGATCTTTTCAAAAAAATCAGCGCCTGGATTTACTGATTTTTTTGAAAGGTTTTTTGTGTCTCTCTCTCCTTCAGTTCTGCTCTAATCTTAGTTAGTTATTGTCTTCTGCTAGCTTTTAAGTGTGTTTGATCTTGCTCCTCTAGTTATTTTAATTGTGATGATAGGGTGTCGATTTTAGATCTCTCCTCCCTTCTTAGGTGGGCATTTAGTGCTATAAATTTCCCTCTAGACACTGCTTTAAATATGTTCCAGATATTCTGGTACGTTGTGTCTTCGTTATCATTGGTTTTGAAGAACATCTTTATTTCTGCCAATATTTCATTATTTATCCAGTAGTCATTCAGAAGCAGGCTGTTCAGTTTCCATATAGTTGTGTGGTTTTGAGTGAGTTTCTTAATTGTGAGTTCTAATTTGATTGCACTGTGGTCTAAGATACTGTTTGTTATGACTTCCATTCTTTTGCATTTGCTGAGGAATGATTTCTTTCCAATGATATGGTCAATTTTAGAGTAAGTGCAACGTGGTGCTGAAAAGAATGTATATTCTGTGGTTTGGGGTGGAGAGTTCTGCAGATGTCTATTAGGTCTGCTTGGTCCAGATCTGGTATTGGTCTATAGTTTTATTTTCTAATAATGTCTTTGTCTACTTTTGATATTAGAGTAATGCTGGTCTCATAGAATGAGTGAGGGACTGTTCTATCCTTCTATATTCTGGAAGAGATTGTAGCAAAATTATGTAATTTTTTTTCCTTAAATGTTTGGTAGAATTTACCAGTAAACTCATATGAGCCTGCTGCTTTTAGTTTTGGCAGGTTATTAACTATTGATTCAATTTCTTAAAAAAAAATCTGTATCAGCGTAGATTGCCTATTTTTTCCTGTGTGAGTTTTGGCAAATCCTGTCTTTCACAGAATCGATCAATTTCATCTAGCTTATCAAATTATTGGGCATAGAGTTGTTTATATTAGTCCTTTATTATCCTTTTAATGTGCATGGGATCTGTACTGACATCCCCTCTTTCATTTGTGGTATTAGTAATTTGTGTCTCCTCATTTTTTTTCAGTCTGGCTAAAGCTTTATTGATTTTATTAATCTTTTTAAAGAACTTGATTTTTTTTTCTCTATTGACTTCCTATTTCAATTTTATTATTTCCACTCTAATTTTTGTGATTTCTTTCCTTCTACTTACTTTGGATTTCCTTTGCTCTTCCTAGTATCCTAAGGTGAGAGTGTAGATTATTGATTTTGGGTCTTTCTTCTTTTCTAATATATGTTTCAATGCTATAAATTTACTTCAAGGCACTCCTTTTGCTGTACCTTACAATTGATAAGTTGTATTTTCATTTTTATTTAGTTCTAAATATTTTTAAAATTTCTCTTGAGATTTATTCTTAGTCCCATATACTATTTAAAAATGTATTGTTTAATCTCCAAATATTCTGAGATTTTACATCTATCCTTCTGTTACTGATTTCCTTTTTAATTCCATTTCAGTCTGAGAGCAGATAATGTATGATTTTTATTCTTTTGAATTTGTTAAGGTGTGCTTTATGGCCCAGAATGTAGACTATCTTGGTGTATGTACCATATGAACTTGAGAAGGATGTGTATTCTGCTGGTTTTGGATGAAGTGGTTGATAGATGTCAATTATATTCATTCGGTTAATTGATGGGACTGTTTAATTCAAGTATGCCTTTACTGATTTTCTGCCTGATAGATTTGTCCCTTTTTGAAAAAGGGGTATTGAAGCCTCCAACTAAAAATTAATAAAAATAAAACTAAGTTTTTATTTAACTTTCACTGATTTCTTCTCTGATGCTTTTTCTTTCTTTATCTAGATCTGAGAATCTGACCTACATAATTTTTCTTTCTTCTGTATAACTTCTTTTAATAAGAAGTTCTTGCAAGGTATGTCTTCTGACAACCAATTTCTTCCATTTTTGTTTGAGAAAGTCTTTGTTTATTCTTCACTTTTGAAAGATAATTTTAATAATATAGAAATCTAACTTGGTGGGGGTTTTCTCTTCTCAACACTGTAAATATGTCATACCATTGTCTTGCTTGCATGGTTTCTGAGGAGAAGTTAGAGGTAATTATTATCTTTGCTTCTCTATCTCACCTCGCATAGGTAAGATGTATTTTTCCCCTCTGATTTCTTTCAATATTTTTTCTTTGACTTTCTGAAGTTTGAATACGATATGCCTAGGTTTAATTATTTTGGCATTTACCCTGCTTGCTTCTCTTCGAGCTGCCTAGATCTGTGATTTAATGTCTGGCATGAATTTGGGGACATTCTCAGTCATTATTGCTTTAAATATTGCTTCTATTTCTTTCTCTCTTTCTCCTCCTTCTGGTATCCCCATTACACATATGTTACACTTTTTGTAGTTGTCCCATAATCCTTGGATATTCTGTTCTGGTTTTTTTTTTTCTTTCCTTTTCAGTTTTGGAAGTTTTTATTGTCATAGCTTCCAACTCGGAAGTTCTTTACTCAGCTGCATTCAGTATAATAGTAACCCATCAAAGGTATTCCTTGTTCCTGTTAAAGAGTTTTTAATCTCTAATATTTCTTTTTGATACCTTCTTCAAATTTCTCTCTCTCCACTTATACTATCCATTACCTATTATTTTATGTTGTCTACCTTTTCAATTAAATTCATTAACATATTAATCATCATTGTTTTGAATTCCTGGTCTGATAACTCCAACATTATCACCCTAACTCTGGTTCTCATGCCTTGTTCAGTCTCTTCAAAGTGTTTTTTTGCCTTTTAGTATGCCTTGTCATTTTTTTTGTTGGAAGGTAGACTTGAAATACTGGGTAAAAGAAAGAAATGGAGGTGCATAAGTCTTTAATAATAGAGAGGTCGGGTCAAGGGAGGGAAATTATTCTAGAGTGACATGATTAGGCCTCAGTTTTTTTGGTGGACCTGTGTCCTGGGGACTGTGAACTTCACCAGTGCATCTCAGACCCCTAGCCCCCAGTGCTATCCTCTAACACTGCATGAAACAGGATGGCTAGAGGGAGCTGGAACTTTTTCTTTTTCCACAGGCTAAAGGGGGCTCAAGTTGGGTATCTCCCAAGTAGATTAGGCTCTGACAAAACTTCCTGAGTTGGGCTGTGGTGAAATAGTTTCTCCCAAGGACAGGCCTTGCTGAGAACAGAAAGCCCTAGTGTGTTTTGAAAGGATTCCTTTCCCCCTTCCCCTACAAGAAGCAGGAGGGATTTTTTTTTTTTTCTCACTTTCACTGCGAATGCCTCACAGAGCTTCTGGAGGTAAAATTCACAGAAACACGAAGGTCCCTTTTGACTGGGTCTCCCGCAGCATTTTTAACTCTGAGACTTGTCCACAGTAAACAAGCCTCCGGCTATCTGTCAATTACAGCCCCAGTTTCTCTATCCCAGCACTGGTTCCCATGGTGGTTTTGCGTGTGGGTTTTTGCTCTGGTCTGTGTTGTGATTCTCTATATCTGTCTGTTTCTCTAATTTGAGGGACAATGGTTTTCCCTGTGATGTCACTTCTCTGATTATTGTAAAATGAGTTGTTGATTTTTCAATTTGTTTAGGTTTTTACTTGCTAAACTGGAATGGTGACTTCTAAGCTCCTTACCTGCCTGCTGGCCTGGACACCAGAAAACTCCATGTATTTTTATGTGTAGTGCTTTTATTTTTATTTTCATTATTTTCTAAATAGAGGGCAAATCCAATCAAGAAGTTAATTTTAAAATTAATTTTACTCAGTGGATTTATTTTATTTCAATTAAAAAAGAGCACTTCTACCAGCAGGCAACACTGTGGACAGTACAAGGTAAATCTGATGTTTATTTTTAATTAAGCAGTTTATTTTTTCCCTAGCTTCACTTCAGCTTAAAAGTTGTAGAGTTGAGATCCACGTGAGTCTGCTAAAGTAGCAATAGTCCTATCCTCCCATAGTCTGGCCTTGCCACTTTGATTAAAGGAGTTTATTCTTTCATTTCATTTACACTTTACTGTAGATTGTAGACATCTATCCTTTATGCAGTGCAGTATGTCCATCTTTACCATACAGGGTAAGTGACTACAATCTCCTGAGTATGCTTCTCTCTGGCTCTTCCTGTATATCTGCAACTCTGTGAATGACCTCACTTCATGAAGCAGTATGTCATTGCCTATGTCCTTCCTCATTCTGCCATCATGCATTTGTGGCAGTTGTAATCTCTAAATGGATGAAATGTACTGGTGGATGTGGGCTAGGGACAAGGAATTGTCACCAGCAGTCTCAGAAAGCATTTCTTTCACAGATAAGAGCACTTCTGAGTGCTTTTTGGTGGAACAATGCTTCACGTCTGTGCGATGGATCTTCTACATGTCTGTGAGGTATGGCGGGGAGCGGGTACTGCCTCTTGTATGCTTCACATTATGTCTTATGTTTTCTCTTTTGAAAGGAATGTGTGGATGCTGCAGAAAGTTTTCCAATCCCATCCATCACTCATGTAACTATTTATATTGCTTTCAGATGAAGGGAGGTTGTAAATGAATTATCTCGGTCTCTGTTGGGACAACTTTCTACCTCCTCGTTGGTTTCATGGAGAGCTGAGAGAGAGTGAATTAAAACAATTAATTAGGTGGAATCACAGCCCTCAAGTCATAAAGAATCTGAAAATGCCTGTACTTAGCTTTATAAGCCCTTGAACTAACTTGACAGCTTTTATACCCTCAATGGTAACTCACACCACATCTTCAGAGTATCTAAACGTCTGGGTTAACAATGATTCTGCCAAAACCTTCTCCTTAGAAATTCTGGACTGGTGAGATTGTATTTTCAATGGATTATTCTTAAAGAATTGGTCCATTTATTAAAGAGAAACATCTGGCCTACTTTAAACAACTTGTAACCTGTGATACAAAATTTTTAAATCTATCACTAACAAAGGAAACCATTATTATACCGTATCTTCAGTTACTTTGTAATAATAACCCCCACCACATGCTGAGATAAAAATTATCATGTACTTTTTATTTAAAATGTTAATGTTCAACATAATCACTCCCAAACTTATACCTGAAAGTAAAATGTTTCCATTAGAAACTGAGAAAAATAATATTGAAACTCTGTATCACAATCTTGACAGAACAAAAAATGAAAAACAGACTAAAACTAATCCAATCTCATGTTTTCAGCATCCAGAGTTCTAAGCAATTTAATTCTCATTTTGATCAGTACAATAACAATTAGAGATGAATGAGGAGAAGCTAATCCTCATTTGTATAATTAGGGAATGGAATCAGTTGTTAAATCCTCAGCCATTTCTTCTTCAAGCCCTTACTAGATCTTCTTGCTCAACCCCTTCCCTCCACTGTTTTGCCCAATGTACTCCGAATTTTAATTTAATCTGTTAAATTTGATCTTTAATTTATTATTCTTAGTAGCCTGATGATTGCTGTTGATAAAACTTAAAGTGGATTGCATCTTTCCTCTGCTGAAAACCCTCTAGTGCAATACCTCAGTCAAGCGAAAGCTGTGTCCTTAAGGCTTGAGGCCCTTCACATGCTGGCCCTTTTTCCTTTTTGCTTTCATTTCTAACTACTCTCTCTGTGGCTTCCTCCATTGCAGCCATCCAGGTCCCACTGCCATTTCTTGCTCATGGTAAGCAGACACCTGCACCACTTTCTTTGCACTTTTTCTGCTTTTCTACCTAAAGGCTCTTTTCCCAGGAATTAACTGATTTTGCTTCCTCAGCAATTTGGGGCCATCATTCAATGGTACCGTCTCATAGGATCTTTCTTCCCACTCGATTTAAAATTGCTACCATCTACCCTCAATGGCATCGTCTCTCTGCTTTTTCTCGATAGTGCTTACCACACTTGGATGTACTATGCACTGTAATTATTTTCCATGTTCACTGTGTAGCTCTCATCTCTAGAATGGAAACTATATAAGAAAAAGGGCTTTTGCTTCCTTCTTTTCTCTGTACCCCGGTGCCTGTAATACTGCATGATATTCATACATGATCAATACATATTTGTTGACTGTCCAGAGAGTAAAACCTGCAAAGCTATAAAATAATAGATAACCACATTGAAATTAATCCATCATTTTAGTTAGATTTTCCTTCCTTATTTTTATCTAAATGGTTTCCCAAAGGATTTGTAGATGTATTATTACTTTACTAAATTCTATTACCATTATTCTTATTTTAAGAAACAGTAATATAGGTGAATAATTTCCCCCAAATTCTGAAAGTCAAAATCCAGGCTGCATCACCTTTAGAGCCATCAGAAGTTGCCTCAGTAAAAGAGAATGGTTTTCTCTTATGACAAGGCTCTCTTTCAGTCAGCAGCTCCTTCTGGAGGCTATCAAAGGAAGTTTTAGCTTTTAAGGACCTTTGAGATGATGTGTCTATCACTCATGAATCAATGTAGAATTATGACATGTCAATATATTTCTTACTGATATATATGTATGATATTAACATATTCAAATATATATTAATGCTTCTCACCCAAATTTCACAAAAGACATTTCACAATATATCTACTTTTCTAATGATGAAATCCTAGAGAAGGAAAAAGAGTCAAGAGACAGAAACCCTAATAACTTAAGGTAAGGGACAGAACTGTCAATTAATGTGAATCAGTAAAAATTTACCCTCTGGCCTGCTAACCAACCCCTGGAAAACATCAGTGCAGATTCCTAATACTTTTAGGAATTCAGAAAAGGGGAGATAACAATGGGTAGAAGATATGTAAATGTTTCCAGAAGAAAGCAGGCTTTGGCGAGGCAATAAAGGATGAGAAGAATTTGCAGAGAAGGAAAAATATGTGTCTTAGGTAGGGAGCCACTATATCTGAAAATTACTCCAAAAATAACACTATGCATGGTCTTCCTTATGTGTTTGTGCATAATTAGGTAACTGTGAGGATACTGGTTTGACTTAAGTTAAAATTCATATAATGGAGTATATTGAAATAGTTTTAGAAAAGGAAATTTTGGATTGCTTCAGGTGCAAGGGTAGAATCTTTAAAATAGGCAGAGTCATTGAGACTGAAACTGACAGATGAGAGAGTTCTATAGGAACTTGACAAAGGAATGTCATAATTTATATTATAGAGAATTGAAAGAAACTTTACCAACATGATAACATCCAGACTGAAGAAGGAGAATAAAGTAAAGAATCATGTTAGAAGATAATGTCTAACGTGATATACTAGACATGAGATCATCAGACCCTAATTAAAGATTCAAAAATTTCTAGAAATTTTATAATGACAAAAAGCCAGGAGAATATTAAAATGTGGGAAATTTTGAATGAAATTAAGAATTTTGTAAATTTGAACTCAATCACTCATTTTAATAAAACAGTGTATATTTGACATGATAGTTTATTTGTAAATTATTATTTATTGCACATAAAATCTAAAAACTTTTTCTACTCAGAAACTACTTAAAAAGTACCTATTGAATTTGCTTTTATATGTTATTATTTTACAAATGGCCATGCATATAGCTGGACTCATTTCTCTGAAACCAAATTATGGGAAACAGACATGCAGTGAAGAAAGTAAGTAATCCATATTACTAAGTAACACAACGAAGGTTATTTTGTTTCCTGGTTTTAGTGATCTCCCCTGTGTCAAGCAGGTATAGCAAACACTGGATGTCAGAAAGAAGCGAAGGGGAAAAAAGAGGAGAAACTAAAGATCAGCCTGGATAAAACTCAGGGCATGGGGAACTTTGTTGAATGAGGCTTATTTGCTGAACAACCATGATCATTTCCAGTTTCTTCTGATGCTTCCTTGATACAAACTTAGTGGACTTCTGAAAAGCCAAAGTTCATGTAGATATCAATTTCCTTTCATATATTAGCTTATTTTTAGTTTGGTGTATTGTTAGGCATACACAAAGTCCTTTTATCTATTGTAAGAAATGGAAGGATCCCTAAACTGGTGAGAAGTAAAAGACCCCGTGATGGGCATTGCTGGCTTTGCTGGTCACGGGGGTGTCAGGGAGAGGCTCGTTTTCACTGGGACTAACATTGGGGTGGATTCTGGCAGGCTGGATGAGAATTCCCTTCCCTTTTATCTGTCAGCTCTGTCATTTTTAGCTCCCTAAGCTATAGTTTCCTCAACTGTCAAATAGAATAAGATACCATGCATATCTCATGGGGCTGTTGTGAGAATTAATTGAAATAATCCATATAAACCACTTGCTCAGGAGAACTCCAGATCACGTTATAGTCCAGTCCTGGAGATGGTCTCAATTTTGTTACACAGAAATAACTTTTCTTAGGCAGCTTTTAAGTGTACTTCTTACCTTGCAATCAACAACAGCAAAAACTCAAAAACAAACATCATCTTTCTTTACATTTCTGCTTTTGAATCTGTTTAGCAGCATGATATCACTCACAGTAAATGTCTTGCCAGTTATTAATGGAATCTTGTTTCCCTTTCTTCTTCCCCATAAATTAAAATATAGTTTAAGTCTAAAACAACCAAATGCACAGACAAATTGACTAGTTTGTTTACTGAGGCTATTAGTAAATAATATCTCCTACAGTGGACTCTCTGGTGTTCAGACGATAGATACAGTTTTATCGGTTTTTAGCATGTATTACGTTCCTCTTGCTTCCAAAAGGTGACAACTGTTATGTCAAGAGTAGGCTTCACCTGTTTTTGATAGCTTTTTTCTTCTTCCATAAATCTGTTAGGAAACAAGCCCCTTTAAGATCTGGAGAAGTTTCTGTGGCCCTGCAGTCAAGTGCGGCTCCTCATTCACCGCTGTCTCCTCATGGCTCTAAGTCTATTCTGCTATCCGTAAACAAACATAGGTATTTTTTCCTGCTCTCCACCCTATCTTCCATTGGCATGCTGATATATCCTATAGTGGATCTCCCCTGCCTGATTTTGTTCTTCTATTTTAAAAAAGGAGTTAAGAATTTATTCTTATAAAGTTGTGTGATTCTGTTCTTCCATGACTTTGTCTGCCTCACCCTAACACTGGCATCCACAACAACAGTCTTTATTCTTCCTGTTACCCATGCCACCCATTCACATTCAAATGCTTAAAGACCCCCTGAAAACCTGCCACAGGAACTACTGGCTGCTGCTTCCTTACCTCAGTATTGAAACACTCACTGCCTGCCTTGACAAGGCAAGCCCACAGAAGTGAAGGCACTTGCAAGAAGTTGTTTGTTTTGTCCTGATCTTTAGGTATCATCTTGTCTACAAATGTCATTACTGCAGTCTTTCTTACTGGTAGACAGCTGCTTGCAACATGTGGTTATTTGAATATAGTTGAGCTAGCTTTGTGATGAGGCTGATGCCACAGAAGTAGCGGCTGAGGAGGTCTCCCTGTCTGTCTGGAACAATGACTGTAGGACAAGCTTCTTGTATTTTTCATCCTCATTTGCAGCCCTGGAGGATTTTTTTTAAAAAAAAACATCTGCAGGACACTTCTGACACACAAGGATGTGTTTGAACACCGTAGTAACATTTGAAAATGCCTGTTTCCTTTGACAGAATTTGCAAATTACATTTTTCCCCCTCAGAATAACTCACAGTGTGGAAATGCTTCCATATGCTACTAGTTGTCCTCATCATTTGCTGAAGGGAAAACAAAAAGAACAGAACTGTAGTAGAGTTTGTGACTTGCAGAAAGCATCCAGCTATAGCAAGTGCACACTTAGTGGTGGCCTTTCGTGGATCCAGCACCAGCCACTGGTGCCTCACTCCCTGTCAAAGCCTGGTAAGTAGACTTTCTTTTTAAAGAATCACCTACATGCAAATTCATAAACAATCCTGAAAGTTATTTTTATATGTAAATGCTAATTAGTTAACTTACAAGTGAAAAAATACTAGCTCTTCTGTATATCACATATTTAGAAAGTGCCACATTCCAATTGCCTTGTATTTCCAAAACCTGGCCTAGGAAAATGCTTCTTTAATATATTGTACATGGCCTATTCCAGCAGTCATCATGATAAGAATATAGCAGCTTCTAGGTCCTGAGTGAATAAGAACCTCAAGTAAATGAAAACGTGTCCCCTTCCTTTCATGTCAGAAAATGGCCATGGCTCTTTGAGGTAAAGGTACAGAAAAAGTTTATTAAAATTCATTTATGCTTACTACAATTCATTTAAATTAATGATTTAGAAGAATATTTCGAAGCCTAGCTATAGGATTGAAAACATGATAAAGGCTTGACTCTGCCCTGAGTTTTCAGGGTTCCAAAATACTGATGTTCATTCATTCATTTACTATTTCAATAAAGATTTCTTGAGCATCCACTGTGTGACAAGCCAGAGACACCACCAGATGAAGTCATGCCCCCCCCAAAACTGAAGAACTTGTATTTCAAAGAAAAATATTATAAAAGCATATAGATAATCACAAATCGTATTAAAAACAGGAACTGTTGTATGGTATAAGAGATAGCTAATTCTGCTTAGGTAGTCAGGTGAGTTTTATGAAGGCATGACAGCTGGGCTGAATTTGGAGGAGAGAAAGCATTTTCCTAGATGCAACATTAAGAATGAGTGTATTTGTCAGAGAGAAGAGCATGTGTAGCGGGTACAAGAGGTGTGGTGATTTCAGGGAGCTGCAAAAAGGGCCCATGTCATTAGAGGAGGAGTACTTGGCAGAGCCATTTAGAGGTAGGGGTGTCCAACCATGAACATTGGTGTTTGCTACACTCAGGACTGTGGATCTAGATCATCAATAATGATCATGATGATATTATTCATGAAAGCAATATCTTCAGGATTTTTTTTTTAGAATAAAAGAATGAAAGAAAGAGGAAGATATTTTAGAAAAAGAGAGAAAAGGAGAAAGAAAGAAACATCAAAAGAAAGAAAAAAAAGAATGAAAGAGAAAGAAAGAGGAAGAGATTTTAGAAAAAGAGAGAAAAGGAGAAAGAAAGAAACAGCAAAAGAAAGAAAAAAAAGAATGAACGAGAGAAAGAGGGAGAGAAAGAGGGAGAGAGAATGGGATTCTTGTTTTATTGCCCAGGCTAGAATACAGTCTAAAAATGGGTATTAAAAACCTCTTTTTTGCTAATAATTGTGTTTAACAATGGAGACAGGAAGGAATAGGGGATGAAAATAACAAGCAGCCAACCAGTATTTTATTTAAACCTGTGAAATGCTATGCAATTGCTGGGGAGTGATTTACTTCCAGTTATGTGGTCACTTTTAAAATAGGTATAATGTGATACTGAGAAAAATGTATGTTTTGTGGATTTGTGGGAGGAGAGTTCTGTAA
>CAUYQU010051729.1:0-19805 GCA_963574635.1 Cheracebus regulus | reverse complement strand
TTTTTTTTGTTCTCCA
Organism: Cheracebus regulus; assembly: GCA_963574635.1. Taxonomy (NCBI): domain Eukaryota; kingdom Metazoa; phylum Chordata; class Mammalia; order Primates; family Pitheciidae; genus Cheracebus; species Cheracebus regulus. The sequence continues at coordinate 19,789 of CAUYQU010051729.1, read as the reverse complement.
TTTGCTTGGTAAATCTTCTTCCATCCCTTTATTTTGAGTCTATGTGTGTATTTGTATATGCGATGGGTTTCCCAAATACAGCACACCGAGTCTTGACTTTTTATCCAGTTTGCCGGTCTGTGTCTTTTGATTGGATTGTTTAGGCCATTTACATTCAATATTAATATTGTAATGTGTAAATTTGATCCTGACATTTTGATACTGGCTGGTTTTCTTTCCTGTTAGTTGACTCATTTTCTTCATTGCATTTTTGGTCTTTGCCAACTGGTTTGCTTTTGCAGTGACTGCTGCTTGTTCCTTTCCATGCTTAGTGTTTCTTTCAGGAGCTCTTGTAGGGCGGCAGGTCTGATGGTGACGAAATCTATCAGTAATTGCTTGTCTGTAAAGGATTTTATTTTTCCTTCATATATGAGGCTTAGTTTGGCTAGATATGAGATTCTGGGTTGAAAGTTCTTTTCTTTAAGAATGTTGAATATTAGCCCCCACTCTCTTCTGGCTTGTAGGGTTTCTGCCAAGAGATCCACTGTGAGTCTGATTGGCTTCCCTGTGCAGGTGACCTGACCTTTCTCTCTGGCTGCCCTTAGCATTTTTTCCTTCATTTTAGCTCTGATGGATCTGACGATTATGTGACTTAGGGTTGCTCTTCTTGAGGAATATCTTTGTGGGGTTCTCTGTATTTCTTGAATTTGAATGTTGGACTGCCTTGCTAGGCTTGGGAAGTTCTCCTGGATAATATCCTGGAGTGTGTTTTCCAGCTTGGATTCATTCTCCCCATCATATTCAGGTACACTGATGAAGCGTTGATTAGGTCTTTTCACATAATCCCATATTTCTTGGAGGCTTTGTCCATTTCTTTTCACTCTTTTCTCTTGTCATGCCTTCTCTTTTTATCTTACTGAGTTGATCTTCAATCTCTGATATCCTTTCTTTTGCTTGATCAATTCAGCTATTAAAACTTGTGTTTGCTTCATGTAGTTCTTGTGCTGTGTTTTTCAACTCCATCAAGTCATTAATGTTCTTCTCTAAGCTGGTTATTCTAGTTAGCATTTCATCTAATGTTTTTTCAAGGTTTTTGGTTTCTTTGCATTGAGTTAGAACACGTTCCTTTATCTCAGAGAAGTTTGTTATCATCCACCTTCTGAAGCCTGTTTCCGTCAATTGGTCGCACTGCTTCCTGGTCATGTTGTGTTTCTGTGTTGTTGAGGAGTTGTGATCTCTTGAAGGAGAAGAGGTGTTCTGGTCTTTGATGGTTTCATCTTTTTTGTGCTGTTTTTCTCCCATCTTTGTGGATTTACCTGGCTGTGGTCTCAGGGAGATGCTTGATGAGGTTGCTTGTCTGCCTGTGAAGGTGCTACTGGGTTTCTAGGGATTCCTTCAATTTACTAGGGAAGCTTCCTGTTCTTTTTTGTTTACACTGGGTGTTTAGGTCTGCCACTTCTGCTGACCTGGTGGCACTGCTGGGTGTTCCAGAACAATGTAGAAATAGACCTATATGAACATAGTCAACTAATTCTTGAGAAAGAACTAAGTCAATTTAATAAAAAACAAATAGTCACTTCAATAAATTGTACTGGAACATTTGAATGTAAATAGATTAATACAATGAAACTCATTAAAATCTTACAACTTATAGAAAGGTCCAGGCAGAGGGAGTCTCACGTGGAGATGAGAAAATTGTTGGGAACTGGATCAAAGACAACTCTTGTTATGTTTTGGCAAAGAGATGTGTGGCATTTTGCCCCTCCCCTAGAGATTTGTGGAAATTTGAACTTGAGAGAAATGATTTAGGGTATCTGGTTGAAGAAATTTCTAAGCAGCAAACCATTCAAAGTTGACTTGGATGCTGTTAAAAACATTCTGTTTAAAAACAGAAACAGAGCAGAAAAGTTTAGTAAATTTGCAGCCTGATGATGCAGTAGAAGAAATTCAAGCCAGCTTTAGAAGTTTGCCTAACTAAGTAACAAGGAGCCTAATGTTAATCCCCAAGACACTGAGGAAAATATTTCTGGGCCCTTCCTGAGACCTTCATGGCAACCCCTTCTATCACAGGCCCAGAGGCCCAGGAGGAAAAAGTGGATCTGTGAGCTGGGCCCAGGGTCCCTGTGCCATGTGCAGCCTAGGGCCTTGGTGTCTTATGTCCCATTGCTCCAGGCATGGCTGAAAGGGGCCAATGTAGAGCTCAGCTGTGGCTTCAAAGGGTGGAAGCTGTAAGCCTTGGCTGCTTCCATGTGGTGTTGAGCCTGTGAGTGTAAGGTTTGGGAACCTCTGCCTAGATTTCAGAAGATGTATTGAAATGCCTGGATGCCCAAGCAAAAGTTTGCTGCAGTGGTGGAGACCTCATGGAAAATCTCTGCTAGGGCAGTGCAGAAGGAAAATGTGGGGTCAGAGACCCACACAGAGTCCCTACTAGGGCACTGCCTAGTGAAACTGTGAGAAGAGGGCCACCGTCCTCCAGATGCCAAAGTGGTAGATCCACCAACAGCTTGCACCAAGCACCTGGAACAGCTGCAGACACTCGATGTCATCCCATTAATGCAGCCAGAAGGGAGGCTATACCCTGCAAAACCACAGGAGCAGAGCTTCCCAAGACTATAGAAACTCAGCTTTTGAATCAGCATGACCTCATGTGAGACCTGGAGTCAAAAGAGATCATTTTGGAGCTGTAAAATTCGACTGCCCTGCTGGATTTCGGACTTGCATAGACTCTGTAACCCTTTCATTTTGGCCAAATTTTCCCATTTGGAATGACTGTATTTACCAAATACCTGTACCCCCATTGTATCGAGGAAGTAATTAGCTTGCTTGTGATTTTACAGGCTCATAGACAGAAAGGACTTGCATTGTCTTAGATGAGTCTTTGGACGGTGGACTTTTGGGTTAAGGCTGAAATGAGTTCACACTTTGAGGGACTGTTGTGAAGACATGATTGGTTTTGAAATGTGAGGACATGAGATTTGGAGGGGCCAGGGGCGAAATGATATGGTTTGGCTGTGTCCCCATCCAATTCTCAATTTGAATTGTATCTCCCAGAACTCCCACATGTTGTGGGAGGGACCCAGGGTGAGGTAATAGAATCATGGGGGCCAGTCTTTTTTGTGCTATTCTCATGATAGTGAATAAGTCTCATGAGATCTGATGAGTTTAGCAGGGGTTTCAGCATTTGTTTCCTTCTCATTTTTCTCTTGCCGCTGCCATGTAAGTTGTGCTTTTTGCCTCCCACCTTGATTCTGAGGCCTGCCCTAGCCATGTGGAACTGTAAGTCCAATTAAACCTTTTTTTCTTCCCAGTATTGCGTATTTCTTGATCAGCAGTGTGGAAACAGACTAATATATGGTGTTACATAATTTTTTGTTATGTAACTTGATTTGTTTCCTAGTTTAGAGATATATAGATCTATGACTAAAACCAAGTTCTAATTAACTTAGAATGTAGTGAATATATTTTATCTTACCATTACATTCTAGATTTCTCAACATGAATCTGTCAAAATTTGACAAATGTATCAACATTTCCCTTTTAAACGTGCAGCATAGTGCATTTGGATTTAATTATCAATGTCTTGTTGTAAAGATTAAAATTTTATCCCAGACATTTTGAAAAAACTTTTATTCAATGAGCTATTTGACATTACTCCTATAGGATTAAAGTTTAACTGTTAACAGTCACATTTTCTCAAACTATAATTTAGTTCCTTAATTTCCACCATATGTTGGTTGTTGCTGTTACCTATTTCTTCTTCTTCTTTCTGTAGATGCTGAATGGCAAACTGTAAACACAGATGTCCAGCTAGTGACATGTGTTAGCATTCAGCATTCTCATTTGGAGACAGTACTTAAATCTTAGTTACTATAAGTGTTTAAATATAATAACCTCGTTATTCCTGGGTACACTAATTCATCATTATGCTTCCCTGCCTTTCACATTATTTTTTTTAATAACTGAGGTCACTGTTTTTTTTTATAAAAATGGTACATCTATCTTTTTCATTATGCAAAACAGAAAAAGTGCAAAAACAAAACAAAATATGACTCCAAGTCTTAACTACATATATTAACATTTTTCTAGACTTCTCTGTATGTGTTTAAACAGACAGACCCATAGAGGAATAAATGAATAAATAGGTAAAATTAAGAGCCCCCTCCCCCATCACACCCCCAGGAGAGCTCATCTAGTCCTGTGACTTTAAATTTCATTTATTTGTTATGGACACCAAAATGTATAATTTTGTTGAGTGTATCCACGTAGAATGTAAACTGTATGTGGGCAGAAAATGTTCTCCAATTCACAGCTTTACCTGTAACAAGAAGGTGGCACTTAGTGAATATACAATAGGTATTTATTGAATGTATACATAGATTGACACAATGAGACTCTATAAGTTACTTTTAAAAATAAAATTATTAAGTAGAATGTTAGTGTAACTAGAATGCATGTACATTAAAAGAGTTGCTAAAATAAAACTCTAATCTTTTGTCATTGGGGTTGGGAGGTTGGGAAAGATGGCAACTTCTTTCTTGAAGGAGCCCAAGAGCAGCTGAGGAAGGGTGGAGAGGCAGTCAGTCATTTCTCTCTGTGGGGTCCTGTGGTCAGAATGATGATTGGTTATCTCAGTGGTAAGCTATGTTCATATCCTCTCTGGAATAGGCTGCCTGGAACACAGTGGTTCTCACTGTAAGACTGACATCAATAGCATACAACTTTATTCTTCGTTCATAGCTGTCTCCTGGCATCTGAGCAATGCTGATCTCACTAGCAATCCTTTCTGGATAATCAGTCTCCATTTTTCTTTTTTCTCCACAGTGTTTCTGCAGATTGCTTAATGCCCATTTGAGCCCTCTCGGGTCTATTTTGGTTTGTGGATAGCTATCTGTATTTCTTTTGTTTGTCTTTGGATTGGATGAAGGGTATTATCTCCTACTCCACCATCGTGGTGACAGCTCTTAGAACTTTTTATTATCACTCAACTATCTTCTGACTTGCATTGCTATGAAGAACTTTGGATACTAACTTTTTTCTTCTAGGATACTTGATATTATTTTTATGTCGACATTATTAATATTGTTAATATTTTATTCTTCTCATCTGGTGGAAACACAGATGACTATATGTCCCAGCTGAATTTCCAGAAAGGAAAACTAAATGAATAGTTCTAGGTTATGGAGTATGAGATGTGGTGATAAAGAATATTTCTAGGGCAAATCATAAGAGTGGGATTTTCATATGCTTTCTTAGCTACCATGGCAATAAGGCTCTGTTCCAATTGATGAAGCTAATGGACAGATCAGAACCCACTGTCAACCTATAATTTGAAGCACATGAAATTGCTATTTGACTATTTTTGAACCAGAAAATGGCAACCTCATATATTTTAACTTAATGTAAGGAACATGTAATGTAGGCTACAAACACATCTTTGTTAGATTAAGAGACTAAAATTAGGGATCAATTTATTGTCATAGCAGCTATTATAAATCTTGCTTTGGGTTTTTTTTTTTTCTGAGATAAAGTATGCCTTTTACATTTTCAGAATTAAGTCTGTTTCAGGGAAGTAATGTATTTTATCTCTGAAAATGCTTTCTGTTCCATTTCAACTGTACTCTTTAAGAACTCCATATTTAATAGAGAATATTGTATATATTTATCGGGTACCTGTGTATAAGCATGTGTTATGTGCACAGAATGTTAATGACTGAGTCAGGGTATTTGGAATATTCCTCACCTAGAGTACTTTTTCTTCCTTTCTCTCTCTCTCTCTCTCTCTTTGTCCCTGCCCTCCCCTCTCCTACCTTGCCCTTCCCCCCCCCCCCCTCTCTCTCTCCCCCTCTCTCCCTTTCTCTCTTTTGAAATGGAGTCGTGCTCTGTCACCCAGGCTGGACTGCAGGTGGTGTGATCTCAGCTCACTGCAACCTCTGCCCTGCCCACCCCCTACCCCAGGTTCAAGTGATTCTCCTGCCTCAGCCTTCTGAGTAGCTGGGACTACAGGTGCATGCTGCCATGCCTGGCTTTTTTTTTTTTTTTTTGTATTTTAGTAGAGACAGGGTTTGACTGTATTGCCCAGGCTGGTCTTGAACTCCTGAGCTCAGGCAATCCACCTTCCTTGGCCTCCCAAAGGGCTAGGATTGCAGGCACCAGCCACTATGCCCAGCACAGTATGTATTATTTCTATGTGTTGGGAACATTTCAAGTTCTCTCTTCTAGCTACTTTGAAATATTCAACACATTGTTACTAATGATAGTCACTGCTATTGAATATGAGAACTTATTTCTTCTCTTTAACAATATGTTTGTACCCACTAGCCAGACTTTATTGCCTCTTCCTACCCCTTACACACTTCTCCGCCTGTGATATCTGTGATTGTATTTTCTACCTTCTTGACATAACTTTTTTAGCTCCCCTATGAGTGATAACATGCAATATTTGACTTCTGTGCCTAGCTTATTTCACTTAACAGAATTACTTCCATTTCCATCCATATTGCTGCAAGTGTCATGATTTCATTCATTTTATGGCTGAATAGTATTCTATTTTGTAAAGATTTTTAAAATGCCTGTTCATCTATTGACAGAGACTGAGGTTGACTCTATGTGTTGGCTATTGTGAATAGCGCTGCAATGAACGTGGAAGTGCAGGTATTCGTTTGATATACTGATTTCAGCCTTTTTTTTCTGGGGATAAATGTCCAGTAGTAGAGCTGCTGGATCCTATGCTAGTTCTGGTTTTAGTTTTGTGAGAAGTCTCCATATTTCTTTTCTATACTGGTTTACTAATTTAAATTCCCACCAGTGGTGTATGAGAAGTCCTTTTCTCTACATGTTCACCAGAACCTGTTGTTCTTAATGTTTTTAATAATAGTTATTCTAACAGGGATAAGATAATATCTCACTGAGGCTTTCATTAGTGATGTGGAGCAATTTTTCATATGCCTCTTGGCCACTCGTATGTATTTTAGAAATGTCTAATCATGTCATTTGCCTACGTTTTAGTGGGATCATTGTTTTGTTTATTGTTGTTTGAGTTCTAGGACTATTCTAAATATTAATTCCTTGTTAGATGAATATTTTACAATTTTTTTTCCATTCACTAGGTTGTCTCTTTTTTTTTTTTTTTTTTTTGAGACAGGGTCTTGCTGTGTCACCCAGGCTGGAGTGCAGCAGCCTGATCACAGCTCACTGCAGCCTCAAACTCCAGGGCTCAAGTCGTCCTCCCTCCTCAGCCTCCCAAGTAGCTGGGACTACAGGCACACACCACCACACCTGGCTAATTTTTTTTTACTTTCAATAGAGACAAGTTTTTGCCTGTTGCCCAGGATGGTCTAGAATTCCTGGACTCAAGCCATTTTCTGTCTCAGTCTCCCAAAATGTTAGGATTGCAGGTGTGAGCCACTGTGCCCAGCCCAGGTTGTCTCTTTAATCTATTGATTATTTCCTGTATGATGCAAAAACTTTTTAGTTTAATATAGTCTCATCACCTATTTTTGTTTTGGTTGTCTGTGCTTTTGAAATTTTAGCCATCTCTTTGCCACAACAAACGTCTTGAAGTGTTTTCCACATGTTTTCTTCTAAGAGTTTTATAGTTTTGGGTCTTACATTCAAATCTTTAAATCATCTTGAGTTGACTTTTGTGGATGATGAGAAGGGTTCCAGTGTCATTCTTCTGCATATGAATATCCAATTTTCATAGCACTATTTATTGAAGAGACTGTCCTTTCTTCAATGTATGTTCTTGGCAACTTTGTAAAAGATTAGTTGGCTATAAATACATGAATTTATTTTCAGGTTCTCTATTATGTTTCATTAGTCTGTTTTTTTATACAAATATGATGTTTTATATTGTGATTATAAGGTAATGATAAGGCTACTATAGCCTTGTAATACATTTTGAAACCAGGCATGATGCTTCCAGCTTTGTCCTTGTTGCTTATTACTTTGAGTATCCATAATGTTTTTGGGGGTTTCATGTGAAGTTTAAGATTGCTATTTCTGATTCTGTTGAAAAATGAAACTGACATTTCGATAGGAATTGCATTGAATCTAGATTGTTTTGGGCAGTATGATCATTTTAGTGATATTAATTCTTTCTGTTGATGAGCATGGGATATGTTTCCATTTGTTTATACATCCTTCATTTTTTACCATCAGTGCTTGGTAGTCATTCTTGTAGAGATCTGTCACCTTCCTGGTTAAATGTTTATATTTATATACACACATATATGTATATACATATATACACACATATATGTATATACATACATACACACATATATGTATATACATACACACACATATATATGTGTATATATATGTCACACATATGTGTATATATACATATATACACATATATATACACATATATGTGTGTGTGTATATATATATGTATATATATAGGCTATTGTACATAGGATTACCTTCTGATTTTTTTATCAGCAACTTCATTATTTGTGCATAGAAATGCTACATTTTTGTGTGTTTTTGTATCCTGCAACTTTACTAAATTTATTGATCAGATCTACTAAATTATTGTGTAGAGTTTTAATGTTTTTCTAGATATTAGGTCATATCATCAGTACAGAGGGACAATTTGGCATTGTTTTTTTCCAGCATAGATGTGTTTTTTTTTTTTTCTTTTTTCTCTTGCCTGGTTGTTCTAGCTAGCACTTCCAGTACTATGTTGAATAGGTAGACATCCTTGTCTTGTTCCAGTTCTTAGGTAAAAGGCTCTCAGCTTTTCTCATTCAGTATGATGTTAGCTGTGAGTTTCTTCTATATGACCTTTATTATGTTGTGGTATATTCCTTCCGTGCCCAGTTTGTTGACAGTTTTAAAAATTTTTTTATTACGAAGGGATGTTGAATTTTATCAAAACCGTTTTCTGCTTCAATTGAAGTGATCACATTCTCTTGATGTGATGTATCCTGTTTATTGATTTGCATATGTTGAACCATCCTTGTATCCCTAAGATAAATCCCACTCGATCATGGTGTATCATTTTTTTTGAGGTGCTGTTTGGTTTGCTAGGGTTTTGTTGAAGGTCTTTGTGTCTGTGTTCATGAGTTTTCTTTTGCTGTTGCTTCCTTTTCTGTTTGTGGTAGCAGGATAACATGGCTCTCATGGAACAAACTGGAGAGAATTCCCTTAAATTTTTGGAATGCTTTAAGGAGAATTGGTGTTAGTTCATCTTGGAAAGTTTGGTATAATTTAGTATAATCAGTGAAGCCATCTGATCCTGGACTTTTTTGGTGGGGAGACTTTTTATTACTGCTTCTATCTCATTACTTGTTACAGGTATGCTCAGGTTTTCTGTTTCTTTATGTTTCAATCACGGTAGGTTGTATGTTTTCAGAAACTTATCAGTTTCCTCTAGATTTTCAAGTATATCAGCACAGAGTTGCTCATAGTACTCTCTAATGATCTTTGGTATTTCTGTGGTGTCAGTGGAATGTCATGTGCTCTGACTTTCTTGTTCAGTGGGCAGAGTGGGGGTTCAAGGCAGAGTGGGACCACTTGATTCACCCAAAAATAGTCCAGTGATGACCGCAGGCACCAACTCTAATGGGGGTGTCTGGGGGAACTCCCGGTGAAGTGCACTGAGGTCTCCACAGGCGGTGCACTAGCTCCATATCTTAGACAAGCAGGAATATGATCTGTTTCTCTATTCCACCCTTCTCCTGGGCCCTGTGATTCTCAGTTCAGCCAGACACTGTCATCTATCTCCAGGACACCATGTGGCTGAGAGCCACAGAAAATGCTCAATGGCCTTGGGGCAGAACTGCTTCACTCAGCCCAATACAGACAGCTTTGTGGTTCATCTGTTCTCCAACATGAGAACACTGTTGCTTTATGCAGAGAGGGGCAGAGGCTCCACCTTTTGTCACATATGGGTGGGTGTCAACAGTGGTGGTGGTTGCTGGTTAAGTGGGCCTGACCTTTGACCCCATGGGAATGGTCAAGTAGTGGTGGTCTGGGTTAGGCAATTTCTGTTTCTCTAGGACCCTAAGTGGCCCACTAGATGGTGTATAACAGGCTCGAAGTGACTGGGCTGGGAATGGGCCAGCAGACTTGCTCTTAGGTCCCTAGAAATCAGGTGCCTTCTGTGATAGGGAGGAACAGGCTGCTGATTTCCAGGTCGCCAGCAGTAATTTCAGTCAAGGGCAGGTGGAATGCTCAGGCAGTGGAAGAATGATGAGATGGTGGGAGCTCTAAGACAGATCACAAGCCTATGGGGTCTGGGATCTCAGAAAGGTTTCAGGGTGCAGCTGAAATGATGAGGCAGGAGCAGGACAGCTGTGCTGAAGGTATTTCACAGGAAAGACAGGCCCTCCTGAGTGGGAGTGGTATAGAGAGGGATCTGTGTGGCATATGGTCCACTTGAGCCTCCCTCTCATAGGTGCACTGGCAGTATCCTGTTGGAGTCACCACCTGCAGGGGTCTGTCCTGCAGACCCTAACTCAGCAACAGATGAATACATTCACTCACACCCAGAATACAGTGAACGAGTGAGCTAGGTGTTCGTGGCCACTTACAGGCACTCAAGGAGAGTGCTATAAGGAGATAGCAGCCGCTAGCCCTGACACACTGGCCTCACCAGCCGTTATTCAGCACACATTAAATGACAAAAACTCTGAGTCAACACCACTAGAGGTTAAAGATTAAAGGACAGGTTCCAAGGCCTAAAGCAAACATCATTAGTGGGCAATATCCCTGGTTGACCTCCCCATGAGAGAGCATCTGGAATGATCAAAGGTTAATTTTAGAACCACATGAGTAAACAAGTTAGCTAGGTAAACTCCCCATGTTCCTTTGTTTCTACTCTAATTTATTTAACTAAAGGGACAAGGCTGCCTTCAGCCAAGAACTATAGAAAAAACTCTTAGGCCTTCCAGAAGGGTTTGAGACTATATTCTGTAACTTTCTCTAATATTTTTCCCTTAATATTTTTGCCACCACCCTCAGTGAATCTCCCCAGTATCCTGCCTTGGGACCTGTAAGTGTGCCTGGTCTCCCACTCTCTCCCTGGCCTGGAAGTGGTGAGGGCAGCAGTGGTGGCGGTGGCAACTGCTGTGGGAGCCCAAGGGCAGATCACCAGCTTTTGGCGTCTGTGCTCTCAGAAGAACACCGTTCAGTAGTCAGAATGCTCAAGAGGAGCAAGGCAGCTACTCTGCAGGCCTGCTGCTGGAGAAAGTAGGCCTCCTTCAGCGGTGGAGGCTGACAGCTCTGGGGCACATAGCTTGCTTGTATATTGCTCCTATAGAAGTGGGGTGGATTTCACTGATGGATCATGTTTCCCTGCTTCCAACATGGCTTGGTGAGAATGACTGCTGCAGGAGCCAAAGGGCCGATCACCAGCCTTGGGTGGAGGATGGCTCTCAGAACACCTGGCTATAGCCAACATGCTCAAGTGAGCGCAGGGCGGCTGCACTGCAGACCTGTCTCAGAGGCGGGTGGAGTTTAGTGGGGAGCAGCAGACACAGGCAGTTGTGTGGTGTGCAGCCTTCTCACCTGTTGGGTTGTTTTCTATGATAACTCTGCCAAATTTTTCATTTGTATCCTGAATTGGTTTTTTTGGTTGCTTTGTGTTGTTTTTCAGTATTTCCTTATATCTTAGTGAACTTCTTTAAAATCAATATTTTGAATTCTTTTCTGGGTTTTTGTAACTTTTTAAAAATGGGGATCTTGGCTGGGTACAGTGGCTCACATCTGTAATCCCAGCACTTTGGGAGGCTGAGGCAGGTGGATCATGAGGTCAGGAAATCGAGATCATCCTGGCCAACATGGTGAAACCCTGTCTGTACTAAAAATACAAAAGTTAGCTGGGTGTGGTGGCATGTGCCTCTAATATCAACTACTAGGGAGGCTGAGGCAAGAGAACCTCTTGAACCAGGGAGTCAGAGATTGCAGTGAGCTGAGAATGCACCAATGCACTCCAGCCTGGATGACAGAGCAAGACTCCATCTGAAAAAAGAAATGGGGATCTTCTGCTGAAGAATGATTGTGTTCCTCTGGAGATGTCATGTGTTTTTGCTATTTTCATGTGTCCTTACATTAGTATCTGTGCATCTGGTGTAACAGTCACTTCTTTCAACTCTTCGAATTTGCATTCCCCAGGCCCCCTGACAGAATGCTTAGGTGGAAGGTGGCTGCAGTTGTGCTTGATCCAAGCCACTGGGGAGGGGAGGGCTGGCTTCGTGGTGGCAGCCTAAGCTGGCAGGTGGGGAACACCCACTCTGCTTCAGCCATGGTGATGGCCACTTCACTTGCACCTCAGTCATAGCGACTCTGGGCCCCTGGTCAGTGTGCAGGCTCTTGTGAGTTGGGCTTTCAAACTGGTACCTTGCGGTAGTTGCTTAAAACTCAGGGGGAGTGTTTCTCCTGGGTCCCAGGACAAATCCCCGAAGTGCTTCATATTTTTAAAGAGAATTTCTTTTTTCTCTATTCCATAACTATCATATTCTCTCAATTTTATGTTATTTAAAAAAATTTACAGTGATTTACTTAGGCTTAGCCATTGTATACAGTTTATTCTTATTCTGCTGTTATTTACTTTTACATTTAGCTTTCATTTTTTTTTTTTTGGTTTATATTTTTGCTCTTCTTTCCTGAAAAATAAAACCCTTATTTTCTTCCATTTTGATCTACTATATATATATATATATTTGAATATTTACAACTCTTGTAACTTTTTCTAAGAAATATGCTCGTAATTTCATTGCAACTACTGCAAATGTTTTACACAATTTCATTTTGTGTTTGAGTAGTGCCTTCTATGATATATTGTACTTATTAGCTCTTTGTTTCCATTTCTTTCTTTAAAATTTTTTATATATCTTCTTCTGATTTTTATCTTTCAGTTATGATCAGTAGTATCTGAAGAGAAGTAGTGTGAAAGGCAAAGGTAATGTTAGGAGGATTGTGAATTGGAACAGCCATTAGCTTTCACTTGCTGTCATTGTTTAAAAATAGCTGCTAGAAACCATCATTCTTAGCAATTTAACACAGGAACAGAAAACCAAACACCTCATGTTCTCACTCATAAGTGGGAGTTGAACAATGAGAACACGTGGACATAGGGAGGGGAACATCACACACCAGGGCCTGTTGCAGGGTGGGGACCAGGAGAGGGATAGCATTAGAAGAAATACCTAAAGTAGATGAACGATTGATGGGTGCAGCAAACCACCATGGCACGTGTATACCTATGTAACAAACCTGCACGTTCTGCCCATGTATCCCAGAACTTAAAGTATAATAATTTTTTTAAAAACCTCTCACTAAATCTAATTTTTCTTTATTTTGAGCTGTGTCTTTACTAGGTGTGAGGTATTGAAGAGAATGTAAATCACAGCAAGACCGTTTAAGTCACGACCTTTTAAAAATTGCATATAATTAAGGGGTACAGCATGATGTTTTAATACAGGTCAGACCTTTTTTGTGCTTGAATCTTTGGCTCATTTTTGTTTACCTCCTCTTTGCCTTCACGTCTGGCAAATTTCCAAAGTAGAGACAAGTTTGTGTATAATATAAATTGCTTATTTACATGGTTTCTGTTAAATCTCATCTTTGGAAGTCCCTGATGTCAAACTGAACTTTTATAGGGCACTCCCTGTAGTCTACCCCACATTCGCACTTAACCACATTCCTTTGAAGTACCAGTCTCTGATTTTAGATGTCATTATATTCCAATGATTATAGGGTTTATCTTTCAACAACACCATCACATGTTGGAAAAGATATATCTTGTTTGAAGTCTGAGACAGCATCTGACCATATTCCCTCCTCTTGACCCAGAAGTCACAGATTTTGGCCCAATTAGCTGTATAGTATTTTAATGTGTGACATTACCTTTCTTTCTGGATGGTTGTGTGGTAGTTAATTAGTTCATGTTTTAGAGAATGTGAGAATCACAATTGTTCTGTTTACCCTTATATTCAGAAAGGTAAAACATAAGTTGTGTTTCTTACATTTTAGGTCTTAAAAATTTTGTTAAATGAATAACTGAAAGAAAAAAATGAAATAAAAATGAAATAGTCTTGGAAACCATTATATACATGGGAGTTTATAGTATAGTCCTAACATTTTAAAGAAGATAGACCTGTACCCAGTAAATATATAATATATTGCTATTGATTTAGCTTTACATTTTATATTTATAGTTTTTTTTCTTCTAAGCAACATTATGTCAAAAGACCCAAATTTAAGTTAACGTGAAGTCTTAATTTTCTATATGGATACTATAGATATTTCCTAAAACAAATATATGATATAGTAGACAGTAGAAATTTTCAATGGGACAAAATTATTTTACTGAATGAGATAAGCAGAAATACCTAATTGCCTTTTTTCTTCACTTTTTTTCTCTTCAAATGTACTGCATGACACATTACACACTTCTTTTCTACAATGTAAATAAATATATAGCTTACTTTAAGATTTGCCATATAAATTTTTCTCTGCCTCCTCATTTTACTTTGGGCAATCATAATTTTATAGCAAAAACTTGTGAATTCAAAATATAACTTATTTTGTTCATAAACCACATGAAAAATAGATATGATATAGTCAACATATAAAAAAAATCACAGATATATGTCTATTCTTTTAAGGAAAAGTAGCATTTGAGGATATTTTGTTATTATAAGCACTGGATAAATTTTAAAATTCGAATCTATAAAAACTTCCTTAGAAAGAGGGTTACAATGATGAATCTTCCTTATAAAAATGACTTCCTTGGCTTGCACATGTGTCCCCAAACCAGGAAAGTAAAACAGTATTCTCTATTATGCCAGAAGATCATGTTTAAGTTTTATCAGGGAAAGAAGAGGGCTTAAATACATTATATTTCTTAGTAAGTTATAATTAAAATATTATCAAACTTTGAGAGGCAAATTACCGACCAATTCTTCAAAGAAACCAAATCTCTTGAGCAGTTACTGATTTTATGTGTGGACACTTTCTATAAACATCAACCTCAATGATGATGTACTTTTCAGGGAGTACCTGAAGTAAGTCAAAATCCTGACACATTTAAAGCTAACAAGAATTCAGTGAAAAATATCTTTAAATTCAAACTACAACTGTTTGGTAAAGGTGTTTTATTCTAGATTCAAGATAATTTTCAAGTCAGGAGGAGTTCATTATCAGAGTGTTGTCATAATAGCTAGGACTAGGGAGAAAGAGTAAAATTACAAAGCTGGAACAAAACAATAGATTTTAATAAAATCTCCAAATGCTAAATGATATTTTGAAAAGTAGGAAATGGTAAGCTGAACATAGCAATTTAGAGAATAGGAATAGATGTTTAAACTAGCTCACAAACTAGAGGATCACTAGGAACAAGTGGAGTAGAAGTTTTTTTTATTTTTTTTTTCAGTGTTGCATTATTGGAAAGTAAAACTAAATAAAACTATTATAAATTAACCAATTGTATAAACTGTTAGAAGAGAAATTAATATGTCCAAATTTGAAAGAAACCTAGATCTTAGAATACAATGTATCATGCAATGTAAATGATTTTGACAGAAAACACTGAATAAAAATAAGCAATAAGAGAAAGTGTAAGGAAGTCAGAAAAATTATGTCATTTTTCCTATTACTCATTTTTAGTACTATGGTTTTATATAAACAAGGTAAATATTGGAATGAATGGTATAATTAAAAGGCAACTCAGTCTCTCCACTGAAAATATACTTGTCTGAATGCTATCAAGAATCCAGATTTGTGAAAACATAATGCTGGTGGTAGAAATTTCTAGACATAAAGACTTGACTGATTAGACACATCTGAAATCTGGAAACAGAGTGCTATAAGATTTAGTCCTATCCTACAGTTGAAACAACTAAAAAATGATCTACAAGTTATAAAGCAAAATAAAATCTTAGCCCTTCACTCTACTAATAAATATTGATGTAATTTACAAGTAATTGAAGAGGACTTTTGGTGAAAGCTTAAATTTTTACCTATTTTTTAAACAATACAATTTTCTACAGTATTTTAAGAAAGAGAGAAAGTAATAAAAAGAAGATGAAAAAGAAACAGGTGAAAGATAGCAGGTTGTTGGTTTTTGTGCAGTAGACAATCTGTCCAAGGTAACCTTGTTTGGAGGCATGAAACAATTGACAAATGATGAAGAAAATGGAAGGGAAGAGGAAATCCTCACATGATCCAGTCTGTGGTAGACTTATGTCAGATGCAACTTTACTCCATTCACCAACAAACCTTTGCACCTTTCTAGGATCTTTAAAAGTCTGAGCATCACCAAAATTAGAATTATTAAGCTTCTTTTTGGAATATAAATTTGTACGTGTTTCAGAAAATTCCTAGGTTATAATCTTTAATAGGTAAATTAGGTCAATAAAGCAATATTATATAACTGCAAAAATTACATAAAATATACATGGCATGCTTAAAAACAGTTTAAGAGACGAACCAGATGTTAAAATTTAGTTTATTGATATCAGATTTAAAAACTAATATGACATAAATCATATATGTATATTCCTTGTAAATACGAATTATAAGCAAAGATAAGTTTATTATCAAAATATAATGCTGGGTAAAGGTAAATGGATAGAAGATAATGATTCTTACTCTTTGGATGGATAAATATTTAAAAAGGTATTACTTAATGATAAACTCATGTTTTAAAAAAAGTTGTTTATGAAAATAATTTTTCTATATATAATGGATTTTACATTATTACTGCATTGTGTTCTGGATATTAAATAAGCCCTAATATTATAAATTCTATTTTCTTTTAATCATGTGACAATTGAAACAAATACTTACTTTTTCCTCACTTTAAATTAAGGTATAGAACCCTTTCAGCTCTTTCTGCTCCACTTTTATTTGCAAATGATAACTAGATTATTTATTATGGGAAGGTATACAGGAGGAAGGTCCTTTAAATCTTTTCTTTAAAATTTTTTTTCTTTCTATTTATTTTTTATTATACTTTAAGTTTGGGGATACATGTGCAGAATGTGCAGGTTGGTTGCATAGGTGTACATGTGCCATGGTGGTTTGCTATACCCATGAATCTGTAATCTACATTAGTTATTTCTCCTAATCCCTTCGCTAGTCCCCAACAGACCCTGGTGTGTGACGTTCCCTTCCCTGTGTCCATGTGTTTTCATTGTTCAACTCCCACTTATGAGCGAGAACATGTGGTGTTTAGTTTTCTCTTCTTGTGTGAGTTTGCTGAGAATGATGGTTTCTAGTTTCATCCATGTCCCTGCAAAGGATATGAACTCATCCTTTTTAATGGCTGCATAGTATTCCATGGTGTATATGTGCCACATCTTCTTTATCCTGTCTGTCATTGATGGACATTTGGGTTGGTGCCAAGTCTTTGCTGTTGTGAACAGTGCTGCAGTAAACATAAGTGTGCATGTGTTTTTATGATAGATTGATTTATAATCCTTTGGTTATATACTCAGTAATGGGATTGCTGGGTCAAATGCTATTTTTGGTTCCAGATCCTTGAGGAATCACCAAACTGTCTTCCACAACGGATGAACGAATTTACACTCCCACTAACAGTGTAAAAAGCGTTCCTATTTCTCCACATCCTTGCAGCACCTATTGTTTGCTGACTTTTTAATGATCACCATTCTAACTGGTGTGAGATGGTATCTCATTATGGTTTTGATTTGCATTTCTCTAATGACCAGTGATGATGAGCCTTTTTTCATATGTTTGTTGGCTGCACAGATATGTTGTTTTGAGAAGTGTCCATTCATATCTTTTGCCTACTTGTTGATTTTTTTTTCTTGCAAATTTGTTTAAGTTCTTTGTAGATTCTGGATATTAGTCTTTTGTCAGATGAATAAATTGAAAACATTTTCTCCCATTCTGTAGGTTGCCTGTTTACTCTGATGATTATTTTTTTTCTGTGTAGAAGCTCATTGGTTTAATTAGATCCCATTTGTCAATTTTGGCTTTTTGTACTGTTGCTTTTGGTGTTTTAGTCATGAAGTCTTTGCCCATGCCTATGTCTTGAATGGTATTGCCTAGGCCTAGAGTATCCCATATTTGTAATTATTTCCACTGTTTATCACCTCTACAATGCTTTGGGTTAGAGATTCACTTTAACACCCTCCTTATCCTCATAAAACAGCATGGTATTAGGTTGAGGATGAAACTCTTTATAATCTGAAGCCGAAATTAAGACTGATTAGTCTTGAGAATATGGAGATGCAGGTGAAAGTGGGTGGTGGTTTGAACAGGGGTTGGGATTCCAAGATTCCTAGATTCTGCACTAGCTTCTGCAATTTCCTTGATTTTATCCTAAGGTACAAGTTATCACTGGGCTGAGTATTTGTAGGGGTATTAAATTAAGGGAGGCTCTCTCACAGCAATGATAAAGGAAGAGATATAAGGAGAACTCATACTACTTTTTTCTGGTTTATCTTTTATATAAGCAGACACCTGCTACAATGACCTCATTCATTTGTTTGTCTCTGGATGTGTTAATAATTCCCAATTTCTACTTTCTTCTAGCCTCATATCTCTTAATAATTTCTTCTGCAGTTTCTTCACATTTGATGATGGAGACAGGAGCTTTCAACCTGTGCTGATTCCATTCTTGGCAGAAATTAGCTCTACTGACAGTTTATCAACAAATTGAAAAATTAAATAAGAGTGTTATCAGTAAGCATTGCTTAGTAATTTCTAGCAGTTACTGTTGGTTACATACCTAGCATTCTCTTAGAAACAATCTCTATTCTCTTCTAACAGAATCCTAATTTTTTCTTTTTGGTAATTATTCTTATCCACATGGCCATGAATTTCATTAAGCCAATCATTATTATTTTTCCCCTAGGTGTACTGCTTTAAGAATGGTGTGGCTCCGTTATGTCCAATCGCACATGATAGGGAGCTGCTTGGGAAATGTATTCTTGGAAACCTTTTTCTCTTATCACAAGAGTAGTGATCCACATTTTATTTGGTTTTCCTGTCTGAATGTAACACATATAACTTCTGCAGCCTTCTTGCTAGATGTCTGAAGACAAAGCCTACAAATAGGCAGATATAGTACAAAGAACTTGAGGAAAGTGGATTTGAGCCCTGAAGTACTATGTCTAGAACCATCCTGATTCAGAACCACTTACTAGAGAAAATAAAACAATAAAATATTAATCCTAACAATATAATATAATGCAATAATATAATGCAATATGATAATTCAATAAAAATCCTCTTAAGTCAGTTTGGAATTTGACATGTTTGTTATTTGAAAATAGGGCATTCTAACTGATCTGTTTAAATTTATCAAAAGAGTTTAAAATGATAAACTCCTTGATGCATATTTATTTTAATTATCTATAAACAAACTCATAGCTTTTGACCATGAAGATGAAACTATTTTTTTATTTTAATTTTTTGAAAGAAAGAAAAAGAGAGAAAAGAAGAAAGAAAGAGCAAAAGAAAGAAAGAGAGAAAGAGGAAGAGAAAGAGGGAGAGAGAATGGGATTCTTGTTCTATTGCCCAGGCTAGAATGCAGTCTAAAAATGGGTATTAAAAACCTCTTTTATACCAATAATTGTGCTTAACAATGGAGACAGGAAGGAATAGGGGATGAAAATAAAAAATAAGCAGCCAACCAATATTTTATTTAAACCTGTGAAATGCTATGCAATTGCTGAGGAGTGATTTACTTCCAATCATATGGTCACTTTTAAAATAGGTAAAATGTGATACTGAGAAAAATGTATGTTTTGTGGATTTGGGGAGGAGAGTTCTGTAAATATTTAAGTCTAGTTGTTCCAGGTCTGAGTTCAAGTCCTGGATATCCTTG